>PVJN01014606.1:0-46415 GCA_004026805.1 Lasiurus borealis | reverse complement strand
GAGCTGCACACCCCTAATGGATTTTTGCAGAAGGTAGTGAGTTCCTCATGCTCAGTGATATTGAAGCATATGCGGTGAGTGGCTGGGCAGACATGCTGAAGGTGAGAATGAAATTTCAGGCGAGGGATTGTGTTGATCAGTGTTTTCCAAACCTGGCTGGGCAGGCATCGGAATCACCCGGCGAGTGTGTGCATGTATGTGTACGCAGGTTTTTTATTTTTATTTTTTTAATATATTTTATTGATTTTTAAAAATATTTTTATTGATTTTTTTTACAGAGAGGAAAGGAGAGAGATAGAGAGTTAGAAACATGGATGAGAGAGAAACATCCATCAGCCGCCTCCTGCACGCCCCCCACTGGGGATGTGCCCGCAACAATGCCCTTGACGGGAATTGAACCTGGGACCCTTCAGTCCACAGGCTGACGTTCTATCCACTGAGCCAAACCGGTTTCGGCTACTCGGGTTTTTAAAATATCTTTAGCAGATCTGGGATGGGCTTGGGGAATATGTATTTTTAATTATCTCCCCAAATAATTTTTATGTAATCAATTAGTGTGGGAAACACTGTCACTTAGAAACTTTGTTTTCCAGCCAAGACCGGTGTGGCTCAGTGGATAGAGCGTCGGCCTGCAGACTGAAGGGTCCCAGGTTCGATTCCGGTCGGGGGCATATACCTTGCTTGCGGGCACATCTCCAGTGTGGGGTGTGCGGGAAGCGGCTGATTGATGTCTCTTTCTCTCATCGATGTTTCTGACTTTCTATTCCTCTCCCTTCCTCTCTGTGAAAAATCAATAAAATATATTAAAAAAAAAAAAAAGAAACTTTGTTTTCCAGCTTATGGTGAAGTATGCCATAAACATTCTCACTACAGTGTTTTGTTTTTTGTATTTTCTCAAAATCCTAATTTCTTAAACAAGAAAAAGTAGGTGCCAGCCAGAAGAAAAAGTCCATGTCACTCTTCCCTACACTGACTTTTCTGTCCGATCTTGTCAGTCCTTTGTTGCTGGTTGCCTGGACATTCGGTCTCCCAGTAGTCTGGCGTCCTTCTTCCCATGTGAAAAGATAGGCATGTCCACCAACTGAAGAATGGCAGGAAAAACACTCCTGTGGGCATCTCCTCTGCCATCCTCTTCCTGAGTGGGTGCTCATAGTGCACGAAGCCCCTGGTCTCGATAACTAAGATTTCCATCAAAGCTGTCATCTGACTGTGATGACTGAGCAGAGAATGGCAGCAGGACCTCTTCATCCTGAGGGCACCCCTAAAGTACTGTCAACCCACCTAAGGCAGATGTGAGCTTAGGGAAGCAGCTCCCTTGGACCTGACCAGTAATTAGTGTCCTTCAACCAATTATATATATAATTGATTTCAGAGAGAAAGGGAGAGGAGAGAGAGGTACAAATATCAATGATGAGAGTGACTCATTGATTGGCTGCCTCCTGCACGCCCCCTACTGGGAATCCAGCGGGCAACCCCAGCATGTGCCCTTGACCAGAATTGAACCCAAGACCCTTCAGTCCATAGGCCAATGCTCTATCCACTGAGCCAAAACAACCAGGACCCAAGAGGATGTTAGTGCTCTGAAAGCAACGATCTCCTCCTGCCTTGTCCTGTCCTGGACCCCAAGTGCCTTGAACAGTGCCTGGCGCCTGGTTGGTGCTCAATGAATAGACACTGAGTCCCTCCTTTTCTTCCCAGCTCCACTCTAGGTAGGCAGCGCCATGCAGTTCTCCAGCTCAGCCAGGGCAGCAGATGAGAACTTCGACTATTTGTTCAAGATCATCCTCATCGGGGACTCCAACGTGGGGAAGACCTGTGTGGTGCAGCATTTCAAATCCGGGGTCTACACGGAGACAGCGCAGAACACGATTGGGGTGGACTTCACCGTGCGTACCCTGGAGATTGACGGCAAGAAAGTGAAGGTCAGAGGGGAATGGGGTTCGCTCCTCCTAGTTTAGCCAGAGTTCCTAAGCCTGAAACACATGCCTGAGGAATAAAATATTCAAAAGTAAAACATGAAATCATAAAAGTACCAGGAAAAAACATAGGTGTATTCATTTTTATCATTGTGGAATGAGGGAATTGGGCTTTTCAGTAAGACGAGAAACCCAGGATGTCTGTAATAGTGTCAACAATAAAGATAAGTAAATAATGTGAAAAAGACAAGAAGCCCAGAAGCCATAAGGGAAAATATTGCTTAATCTAACTATCACAAAGTCAAATGTACATATTTCTATGTAACCATATAAAGGTAACATGTCTACATATTCAAAAACACTCTAGCCGAGACCAGCGTCGGCCTGCAGACTGAAAGGTCCTGGGTTCGATTCTGGTCGGGGGCATGTACCTTGCTTGTGGGCACATCTCCAGTGTGGGTTGTGCAGGAGGCGGCTGATCGATGTCTCTCTCTCATCGATGTTTCTGACTTTCTATTCCTCTCCCTTCCTCTCTGTGAAAAATCAATAAAATATATTTTTTAAAAAACACTCTAAACCAAGTCAAAAGATGAATGACACTTGGGAAAAAATATTTGCATATATGGGACTTGACAAATGGCTAATTGCTTTAACACGAAAAGAGCCCTGATAAATAGCCGAGGGAAAAAAGCACACACAAAAATATAGGCTATTCCCAGATTGAACAAAACTGCTGTTTCACAAATTTTATAAAAATGAGCTCATGCATTTATGTAAAGGTGTCCATCCTCATTCATAATTAAACAGTAAGCTGATAGTACAATACTGTCCTTAACCCATTTGATTAGAAAAGATCAAAAAGTGTGGGTAAAAATATAACAAATGGATCTTTTTGGGGATCTTTATTAAATAAAAACAATAGTAAAAATACATTTTTGGAGACAATCAGGAAAATTTTCATATGGACTGGGCATTAAATAATACCAAAGTTATCAGAAAGTTAATTAGGGATAATGGCATTGTGGTATGAAAGAAAATGTTCATTTTTATAGGGATGTACATCAATGTAAACAGGAATGAAATGACGTGAAGTCTGGGATTTGCTTTAAAATAATACCTCGCTGACCTAAAGTAAATTCCCAGGAGGAGTTCTTCCTAGGCTGTGAATTTGCAGTAACAGGTGTGAACATTCTAGAGGCAGTTGGATGATTATGTATGATGCTGCCGACAAGAAAAATAAATTTAAAAAAATTAAAAATAGCCCTAACCGGTTTGGCTCAGTGGATAGAGCGTTGGCCTGCAGACTGAAGGGTCCCAGGTTCGATTCTGGTCACGTACCTTGGTTGCGGGTACATCCCTAGTAGGAGGTGCACAAGAGGCAGTTCATTGATGTTCCTCTCCCATTGATGTTTCTAACTCTCTATCCCTCTTCCTTCCTCTCTGTAACAAATCAATAAAATATACTTTTAAAAAATAAAATAAATAAATAATTTAAAAAGTAAAAAAAATAAGTAATACCTCAAAGAGCCCTGGCTGGGCGCTCAGTGGTTAGAGAATTCAATTCCGGGTCAAGGGCATGTACTTTGGTTACAGACTCAATCCATGGCCCTGGTTGGGGCACATATGGAAATGCGGAGGCAATCAGTCAATATATCTCTCTCACATAGGTATATTTCTCTCTCTCTCTCTCTCTCTCTCTCTTCACCCCTCCTCTCCCTCCTCTTCTTTCTTCTAAAAAAAATCAATAAAAAAAATATCCTCAGATGAGGATTAAAAAATAATAATAAAGAATAAAAACAAAGAAATCAACAGAACAGGCTAGATGTAGCAAAAATGGCAAAATCTTTTTTTCTTTTTTTGAGTGGCAACTTCATGATCTTTATTTGTGGTGCCTGTGCTATGTCGGGAAGCGGGCAGCAAAAAATAGAAGACACCCTCCCTATTGCACACAGAGCCATAAATTCCTGAACCCAAGCTGGCGGGGCGCTGGGCACATTCCCGGATCCCTGCTCAGGGGCAGGAGGGGTGGCAGGTGGCAGCACACATGAGAGGGGACCTCCGAGTGGCCACTCTGGTCCTGGCTACTGATCCTGGCACTTCCTAGTCCTTGGTTCCTTCCTGGTCCTGCCTGCAGCCCTGGTCCCCTACTTGGCCTCAGAGGGCCCCCCTGGCTCCTGGGGGCTCTGTTCTCCCCCCACCCCCAGCCTGGAGGTTCCGAGGGGAAGTTATGGTTTCTCAAAGACTCTCCAGCAGCTCTGTTGAAAGTGACAAAATCTTGATAATTATTGAATAATTACTGAATCAGGAATGATAGGTATATCAAGGTTTATTACTCTATTCTCTCTAGTCTTATGTTCACAAACTTTATTTAAAAAATAAACTTTGTGCCTGGCTGGCATGGCTTAATGGTTAAGCATCGACCTAAGAACCAGGAGGTCACAGTTCAATTGAGGTCAGGGCACATGCCCCGGTTGCAAGCTCAGTCCCCAATAGGGTGGTGTGTGCAGGAGGCAGCTGATCAATGATTCTCTCTCATCATTAATCAATCTCTCTCTCTCTCTCTCTCTCTCTCTCTCTCTCTCTCTCTCTCTCTTTCTCTCCCATCCTCTCAGAAATCAATAAAAATATATTTTTAAATAAATAAATATTGTAAATAATATACATATATGAAGAAACAGGTACTCTAGACCCTGTTAGAAGGTGTATAAATTGGCGCCATTGCTCGGGATGGTGGTTTAGGAGGTAATAATATGAGGATACTCTTGAACATAAACAGTGGAGTGGTCCTTTAAAATCAAAACAGTTCAGCCAACATTATTTCCTTTTCCAGTGTAAATATCAACAGGCAGGTTCAAGAGATAAGCCCCAAAATTGGGAGGAAGGGATGATTGAGATGCAAAGGGGAAAGAACACCAGACACCAGGGCATTGGATCCCCACTCTCCAACTAGTGCATCCCTGAGGTGGTGGCTCCCAAACCTGAGACCCCATCCAAATTACCCTGGCACAACTGAAAACAGACTCGTGGCCCAGCCCAGACCTCCTGAATTTGGATATCTCCAAGTAAAACCCAGGAAACTGTATTTTGCAGACAGCTTAGTAAGCAAGTCCCCATCAAGTGTGGGAGCGCCTGATGCCATCCGCTTTCCCTCCCACCCCCAGATGCAGGTGTGGGACACCGCAGGCCAGGAGCGCTTCCGAACCATCACCCAGAGCTACTACCGCAGCGCCCACGCGGCCATCATCGCCTACGACCTCACCCGGCGGTCCACCTTTGAGTCCATTCCTCACTGGATTCACGAGATTGAAAAATACGGAGCTGCGAACCTGGTCATTATGCTGATCGGTATGGAGTTTTCAAAGGGTTTAACTTTGTTTTATTGGCCCCTCTGCTGACACTCAGCTTTTTGTGTGTTTCTGGTGGCAGGGGAGCATGAAATCATAAAGTGCAAATGGTGAGAAGACCTCAGAAAGCATCTGGCCCAGAAATTCCATCAGATTCACTTGAAAATGAGAGGGGGTGGTGTGAACTTGTTAAGAATACAGATCCCAAGGCCCCACCCTTGAGTGTCTCATTCTGGAGACCTGGGACAGGTCCAGACCTCTATGTGCGGGAACCCCAGCTGGTTTGCTGCACAGTCTGTGCAGACCACACAGAAAGTGCTCTGCAGACTAAGGTTCACGGGCAGCGGCTCCAAACCCCTGAGGGAGCCATTCAGATGAATGTAACTGACACACCCTTGAATGACTTATTAAAAAAAAAAAGTTTTTATTAATTTTTGAGGAAGAGAGAGAAAGAAAAACATCAATGAGCTGCCTCCTGCACGACCCCTACTGGGGGTCAAGCCTGTAACCTGGACATGTACCTTGACTAGGAATCAAATGGTGCCTCTTAGCACACTGGATGATGAGCAACCAAGTCACACCAGCCAGGGCGTGAATGACTTTTTATACCTGTTAAGACCCTATGTGAATCTTAACACACCAACTTCAAAACTAACAGGAACTTCAACTACACAAAGTGAACTTGCAGCAGGAGATGTGAGCAGTCCTGTTGTAATTCAGAAAAGTGTTAATGTTTCTGTTATTTCCCTAGTTTTAGTTTTGCAGACTTTTGGTGCACAAAATGATGCCCAACCAACTGAGCAATGCTGTCCCAGTTCTTAATTGATTCTAGAAATGCCCCTAAAGATGATCTGGACATGCCCCCATCACCCCAGAGCTAATACAAAGGGGCTTTCTGTTTTCTGCCATTGGCTTCCTTGCCTTAATCTAGAAAAGTCAAATGTCTTGTTCCCCTATGGAAGTGTTCCTGTCCCTTTTACTGTTTTTCCATTCTGTTTACCCCAGCCCCTTCCACCATACAAGTGGCAAAGAGATGACTGTGTGTCGATTCCTACTGTTCCTCCTGTCCAGCCATTCATAGGAAGCTCAGCTCCTCGGTGATGCAATGTCCCTCTGTTTAAAATCCTTACTGGTCCCTCATCGCCCTCCAGATAACCCACAAATTCCTGAACCCGACTGACAAGACCCCTGCTTTCTTCCAGAGATGGTTGACTGTCCTCCTATCTTTTTCTCATTCCCTCAGCTCTGTTCCTGACCTAACTCTTCAGATCTTCCATCAGAGTGAGGGGTCAAGAAGCCAACATCCTTCTGTAGGTTATACTGGCTGCTCTTCTTCAGCATCTGATATTTTGTCCGCTTAGGATCTCGGGCAAACCTTTCACCGAAATTCATTTTTTTTAATATATTTTTATTGATTTCAGAGAGGAAGGGAGAGAGATTAAAACATCAATGATGAGAATCACTGATCAGCTGCCTCCTGCACCACCCCTATGGGAGATCAAACCCCAAACCTGGGCATGTGCCCTTGACCGGAATCAAACCTGGGACCCTTCGGTCCACAGGCCGACACTCTGTCCACCAAGCCAAACCATCTAGGGCCACTGAAATTCTTTTACAGTTACTTGTCCACAGTCTCTCAGTGAAAGTCCTTAAGGCCAAAGATTTCAGAGTCCAGAATTTGTTGAATGCTATGTTACCTAACACCCTCAGCAGTGTCTGGGCCAACAGCCCATGGTCAAATGTATTAATACATATGCAGTGAAATATCTGGTTATGCAAAGCAGGTTGAATAAAAACTTCAAAGGGCCAGTGTAGGGCAGATTTCACTGTGGGGTTTCTGAGTTTTTTGGATTTGGGAAATGTGATAAGTGGTACACCTATACAGCTAGTAACTTGCACCTTTCACCTGGTCCTGAGGATGTGTGGTTTCGTGGCCTGTCTTACATGGGCACATTCTTGTTGTAGCTCTTTTTTTTTTTTAATGTTTTTGTTGATTTTAGAGAGAGAGGGAGAGGAAAAGAGAAACATCGATAGCACCCTCCTGCATACCCCCTACCAGGGACAAGCCCGTAACCTGGGCATGTGCCCTCACCTGGAATCAAACTGGTGAGCCCTGGGTGCATGGGGCAATGGTCAATCAATTGAGCCACACTGACCAGGGCATTTGACTCTTTGTTTTTATTTTATTTTATTTATTTTTACATAAATTCATTTCAGAGAGGAAGGGAGAAGAGAGAGAAAGAAACATCAATGATGAGAGAGAATCATTGATTGGCTGGCTGCGTTCACGCCCCACACTGGGGGTCAAGTCCACAACCAAGGCCTGTGCCCTTGACCGGAATCGAACCGGGACCCTTCAGTCCTCAGGTCAAGGCTTTATCCACTTGAGCCAAACCGGCTAGAGCCATTTGGCCCTTTAATTATCCCAGTGTCTCTCTTGCCTCCCTAACAAGATGAAGAATCCCTTTCTTGCCAAGACCAGTTTGGCTCAGTGGATAGAGCGTCGGCCTGTGGACTGAAAGGTCCCAGGTTCGATTCCAGTCAGGGGCATGTACCTTGCTTTCGGGCACATCCCCAGTAGGGGGCGTGCAGGAGGTGGCTGATCGATGTCTTTCTCTCATCAATGTTTCTAACTTTCTATACTTCTCCCTTCCTCTCTGTAAAAAATAAATAAAAATATATTAAAAAAAAAAAAAAAAAGAATCCCTTTCTTGGGGACAGGGCCCATACATCTCTGGTGTCCACACAGAACAAAGATTCAGACTACAGGAGCAAGCACATATTCCTTTCCCTCCCGCCAGGTGTCCTGGCTTGTCCTGAGGTTGCAACCGCCCACCGTTGGAGGCAGACCCGGGGACAGTCAGTTCACCAGCCGTGACACTGGAGCAGGTGGGAGGAGCAGTCAGAACCAGTGCAGCCAGCCCAGAAGCCACAGATCAGTGTGAGGGGTGACCTAGACTCCTGGTTCAGGGATTCCTACTCCAGAAGCATCCCTGTCCCAAACAAGGGACCCTCACACCTTTCTTCTAGAAGCAGGACTATGCCCTGATCTTAAACCTCACAAGCTATAAAAACACATACAGTTTTCTTGAAGCTACATACCTGAGTTAGTTTCCTGTAGTTGCTAATTACCATTAGCTGGGTGCCTGAAAACAACAGAAGTGTGTTCTTACTCTGTTCTGGAGGCCAGAAATCGGAAATTGGTATCCCTGGGCCTAAATCACGGTGTCAACAGGACCATACTCCCTCTGGAAGCGCTCAGGGAGAATCTGTTCTTTGTCTGGCCCAGTGGCTGTCAGTGTTCTGTGGCTTGTGGCTGCCTCTGACCTCCCATCACCTCCTCTGTGTGTGTACTCAAGTCTCCCTCTATCTCCTTCGTGTCAGACTACACGGGATTGCCCTTAGGGCCCACCCCGCTAATCCAGAATTATCTCCAGGGCTCAAGGTTCTTAACTTAATCATATCTGCAAAGACCCTTTTTGCAGATAAAGTAACATTTACTACTTCCAGGGGATAGAATCATGTCCTTAGGGACCATTTTCCAGCCTACCACAGTCCCAGGAAGGATAATGGCCCTTGGATTTAACTTTATTTGGGGAGCATTATGATAAAAATCTAGCTTTCTCAATGACCAGGTTGGTGCCTATGATGCTGATTAATTTTTCCTTTTTCTTTCTTTTTTTTTTTCCGTCACCATTTATCCCCCTTCTGCCTTCTTCCACCTCCTCCCTCATCCTCCCTCACAATCTCCACACTATTGTCCATGTCCATGAGTTCTCTTTTTTTCCTTTTTGCTCAATCCATCCACCCACTAAACACCGCCTTCCTCCCACAACAGAGCTGTCTGCCTGCGCTCTAGGAAAGTATTTTTTCAATCTTTTTTATTGGGACATAGTGCATACAGAGAAAAGTCTGCAAACACTGATAGGTCACAAAGGGAACACTTGTGTAAATACCACCTGGGTCAAGAAAGAATGCACCCTGCCCCCCAGCTCCTCTTCCTGCCCCTCTCAATTACTTTATCTTCTCCCCCAAAGTAAGCTCATCATGGCTTTTTTAAAAAATATATATTTTATTGACTTTTCACAGAGAGGAAAGGGAAGGGATAGAAAGCCAGAAACATCGATGAGAGAGAGATATCGATCAGCCGCCTCCTGCACGCCCCCTACTGGGGATGTGCCCGCAACCAATGTACATGCCCTTGACCGAATCGAACCTGGGACCTTTCAGTCCCCAGACCAACGCTCTATCCACTGAGCCAAACCGGTTTCGGCATCATCATGGCTTTTATGACATCATTCCATTTTCTTTATGAGCAGCTCTATTTTGCTATTGTTTCTGAACCTTCTACAAATGGCCTTGTACCGAGTGTCATTTTGTCTAAGCTTCTGTCCCTCAGCATTACTTTTATCTTCCCTTCTGTTGGGGATGGACATTCGAGTTGTTTTCAATTGGGACAATTAGCACAATTGCTGCCCTGAAGGTTCTTGTATATTTATGGGTGCACATGGGCTCATACTTCCCTTGGGTACATACCTGGGAGCAGAATTTTGTGGTCTTGCAATGGTCTCACTCTAGTGGATAATCTCATACACATTCATCAAGACCCACTGAGTGACAAGTGTGTGCATTTTATTGTTTGCAAATTACAGCTAACAAAATAAGTCCTTCCTTATACATTCCACATCTTTAACCCAAGAAATCTTGACCACAAGTTTCAGCTTGACCAGATTCTATCTCAGTGTCCAACACTTTTTGGTTAGGGAGAAAGAGGAATGAGATCTGTAGGGAGAAGAGAGAAGCAAGAGGGAATCACTCTGGCACCTTCCTAAATTGTCATACGTAAGAAAGATGGCCCCTCCCAAGAATATGGAGACTCCACCTGTCCCAGCCAATAATACTCATACCTCTGGTTCACTTTAAAGAGATCTTAAAAACAGTGAATCAAGATGGTGGCTCTGCCGAAACCGGTTTGGCTCAGTGGTAGAGTGTCGGTCTGCAGACTGAGAGGTCCCAGGTTCGATTCCGGTCAAGGGCATGTACCTTGGTTGCGGGCATATCCCCAGTAGGGGGCGTGCAGGAGGCAGCTGATGGCTCTGTTGCCATTCATCTGTGGTTTCATTAAATTTGGCCTCAGTTACTATTTGGGAAGAAGTGCATGCATGCATATGGCTGAACTAAGGTGTTTTTTCTAAAGTTCATTTTTTAAAAATCAGATTCAGTTACTCAATGCAATATCTGCTTCTCTCTCACTCCCAGGGAATAAATGTGACCTGTGGGAGAAACGGCATGTTCTGTTCGAGGATGCCTGCACGCTGGCTGAGAAATACGGCCTCCTTGCCGTTTTGGAGACATCAGCTAAGGAGTCCAAGAACATAGACGAAGTCTTTGTGCTCATGGCCAGGGAGCTGATCGCCCGCAACAGCCTGCAGCTGTACGGGGATGGCACCCTGAACCACCTGCCCCTGGACTCCAGTCCAGTCCTTATGGCCCAGGTGCCAAATGAAAAGACCCACTGCACCTGCTGAGTGTGTTCACCAGGCCAATAGCACCCACCAGAGGCCATTGCTAAGCCAAAGGTGGCTGGGTCTTCTAGTGTCTGCAGAGTAGCATTTCAGACCCAAGTGTAGACTTGCCACTAGTTCTCATTCCTGGGTTCAGACCAGAGGCTGCAACCGCTGACTCTGAGGCCAGGGGACACCACTGTCCTTTCTGATTTTGCCCTGGACTTAAAAAGGCACAAGATTAGGAGGACAAGGTTTGCTCCTTTTCATCTCTCTTTTTTCTGTCTCCCCAACCCTTCAACTATGTTTCCACTGAATTTTGCTTCTCACTTGAAAAGAGGGTAGTGAGGAAAGATCAAAGAGGGGCAAGGATGCTTGGAACACTCCGGAACAGTTTAAAACAGCTTGGTCAAGGGAAGATGAGAAAAAAGCCTGCAGTGATAAACCAGAATGCTGTTAACATTTGCTTCCTGACAGTCACACCTCAGGGTTTTAGTTTGGGGAGCAAAGCCTTTTGATATAAAGACCATAAATACCTCTTGCCAAATGGTCAGGAGCCATGTGATGGATTTAGAATTGGATTTCACGTCATTCTTGTTTGGGCTGATGTGGGAGATGTGTACAATTCCTTTATAAAACACTACATTGGCTGCTGGATCAGAAGGCATTCCTGAATAGAAATTAATTTGGCTCACAGGTGAATAGCAAACCAATATTGACCTCACAGTACCCTCTGGGCACACCATGTACCTATAACACACGATGGCTTTTCAAAGTTCCCCGATGGTTGTTGCTGAGCTGCGCTTGCAGTCACAATAAGAACCACAAAGGCCCGTCCACCAACACATCGGCTCCAAAAAGGGAAATGTCGCTGGGAGCTCTCCCCCCGCCCAGGTGAGTGCCCACAGGCATTTCTCATCGATAGCGGCATAATCGATAGGCGGAGACCTTCCTGTGGCTACTGAGTGCTTGAAGAGAAGCTGAGCAGGAAATGCCATTAATGGCTCACACCAATTTCCCTTCATTTCTCTGCACATCAGTCTCAACCAACACTCTGAAAACCTCATCAGCTTCTAGGGTTATGCACTCAGGACTACCTGGAATTGAAATGTTCCTACCAACAGGTTAGACATGTGAGAACCAGTCCTGCACACCAGGAACCTGTGATTAACCACCTGGGCTTCTGTTGAAATAATGGGGCTGTGACAGAAACCCTCGAGGACCCAGAAAGGGTCCCATGTGGAGCAGCCTCACTGGATTTGGGTGCCTAAATGTCGGCTCCAAAGAGGCAAGGCTTTTCTGAAGCTGAGCAGTATTGGTTACCTAGCCTGGGAAGCCAGCTCAGGGAGGCTCCTCTCTGTAGCTGTGGACTCATGTTAGCTCAATTCTGGCATTTTTCTCACACTCCCAAAGCTGTATTAAGTTATGTGAAATTAAGTTACAAAAGAGATATTTCAGGAGAATAAACAGATTGTAAATGTCTCCATATTTTGTTCACCAGTGTCAAGTACATTTCCATGTGTGCAAAAATCTGTTAATATTTCATTGTTCACAGACTGTCCCTGAATCTCATCCCCACTTTATTACTAGTAGTAATAGGAATCTACACTAATAAAAGAGAAACATCAAATCGACCCTTTGCTATGCTCACCAGCCAATCAGGGCAAGTATGCAAATAAACCCAACAAAGATGGCGGCTGGAGCAAGCAGGAGGCTTGGGTTGCCCCCGGAGATGATGGAGGAAGCCACGCTTCCCACCCACCCTGGCCAGCCCTGGCTTCCTCTCAAGGCTACAAAGTTTCAATTATAGAAGATCAATAAATCCCAGATACCTGGCCTCCATTAAAGGAAGCGCTGAAAACAAAAAAGAAAGAAAAAAAAAGGAGGGGCTGGGAGCCATCAGCCTCTCACCCAGGCTGGCCAGGCACCCCAGCAGGGACCCCCACCCTGAAGTGGGTATGGCCAGCCTGAAAAAAGCCTTCAGCCCCTCATCCCCTCACCCAGGCTGGCCTCACCCCCATGGAGTAAGAGTCCTCACTGAGGGGTTTGGCCAGCCTGCAAACAGCCATTAGCCTCTCACCTATGCTAGGCAGGCACTCCAGCGGGGACCTCCACCCTGAAGGGGATGTAGCCAGCTTGAAAACAGCCCTCAGACCCTCACCCAGGCTGGCCACGCCCCCCCCAGCAAGGACCCTCATTTCATGGGGGTGTGGCCAGCCTGCAAACCACCATAGGCCCCTTTCCAGGCTGCCCCACATCCCAAGGGAACCCCCACACTGATCCAGGACACCCTTCAGGGCAAACCAGCCAGCCCCCACCCATGCACCAGGCCTCTATCTATAGATATAAAAGGCTAAGTGACAGGCTGGTAGCTATGATGTGCACTGATCACAAGGGGACAGGCACTCAACGCAGGAGCTACCAAGTGACAGCAACTTTGCAGAGAACCTTCTCACACTCCAGGACCCCTCAGGGGATGTCAGACTGCCAGGCCTCTGTCTGATCCCCAGACTAGGCAGAGTGACCCCACCAGTGCATGGCACCAGGCCTCTAGTATTACTATAATCCTATCTAATAAAAGAACAATATGCAAATTAACCATCACTCCGTTACACCCGCAAGCCATGCCCACCAGCCAATCACAAGCAAGTATGCAAATTAACCCAACCAAGATGGCTGTGCCTTGGGTTTCCCTGGTAATGGAGGAGGCCAAGCTTTCTGCATGCCCTGGCTGGCCTAGGCTTTCACTCAAGGCTACAAAGTTTCAATTATACAAGATAAATCCCAGATACCAGGGCTTCCATTTGGGTCGCCGGGGGGTGTGGCCAGCCTGCTATACACCACAGGCCCCTTGCCCAGGCCACCCAATGCCCCAAGGGAACCCCCACCCTGATCTGGGGTACTCTTCAGGGCAAACCAGCTGCCCCTCCCATGCAGCAGGCCTCTATCATATCTAATAAGAGTAATATGCAAATTGACCATCACTCCAACACACAAGATGGATGTCCCCATGTGGAAACAAGATGGCCACCACAAGATGGCCAGCAGGGAAGGGCAGTTAGGGGTGAGCAGGCTAGCAGAGGAGGGAAGTTGGGGGGGACAGGGCCTGCAGGGGAAGGCAGTTGGGAGGGATCCAGGCCTGCAGGGAAGGGCAGTTAGAGATGACCAGGTCTGCAGGGGAGGGCAGTTAGGGGCAATTGGGCTGACAGGGGAGCAGTTAGACATTGATCAGGATGGCAGGAGAGTGGTTAGGAGGTGAACAGGCTGGCAGGCAGAAGTGGTTAGGGGAAATCAGGAAGGCAGGCAGGTGAGCAGCCTGAGTTCACTTCTTTTTAACATGGATGTGAAGTCGCCAGTTCACCCATGTGCACAGTTACATGGGTGACCCGAAGCAAACCAGGCTGGGTTCTATCAGCCACTCCGCACAAGGCTTAAATGGAAAGGATGGGTAAGAACTCAGAAAAGCAAGCACAGGTCAGTGCTCCCTGCAGGCAGTGTGCAAGCCTCTAAGGGATAGAGAGGATTCATATCAAAGGCATAATAGTGCCTGCTTTGATTTTTCATTTTCAAATATATCATCTATTCAAGAGTCTGTGCTCAATTACTCAGTGACCATGCAAATGCTGGCAAGATATACCTAGTTGGTTTACCATTCAGCAGAATATTGCCAGCTACTAAGGTGGTTTTGACCTTGTATGGTTTCTTTTGTGTTTATTCTTTTTTTTTTAAATTAAATCTTTATTATTCAGATTATTACATTTGTTTCCTTTTTTCCCCTCCACCCGGCTCCCACCACTCCCTCTATCCTTACTCCCCCACATTGATCTCATCCATAGGTGTATAGTCTTTGTCCAGTTTTTCCCTGCACCCTCCTCACCCCTTTCCCCCTGAGAATTATCAGTCCACTCCCTTTCTGTGCTCCTGATTCTATTATATTCACCAGTTTATTCCATTGATCAAATTTTTAACTCACTTAATTTTTAGATTCCCTTGTTGATAGATATGTATTTGTTGTATGTAATTTTTTATCTTTTACCTTTTTCTTCTTCCTCTTCTTAAAGAGTATCTTTCAGCATTTCATATAATACTGGTTTGGAGTTGATGAACTCCTTTAGCTTTTTCTTCTCTGTGAAGCTCTTTATCTGCCCTTCAATTCTGAATGATAGCTTTGCTGGATAGAGTATTCTTGGTTGTAAGTTCTTGCTATTCATCATGTTGAATACAGTGGTACCTCGAGATACGAGTTTAATTCGTTCTGTAACCTTGAGGCGTGGGAAACTATAAGATGCTTGAGTCGTGGTAAACTGGTAGGTCATGTGCAGCCGGCCGATCCACGGGATTACTCCTATCTCAAATGTTGCTCGTATTTCAAAGCAAAAATTGCTCGCTCAACAGCTCGTATCTCAAAAAATCTCGTATGTTAGGGCACTCGTATCTCGAGGTACCACTGTATTTCTTGCCACTCCCATCTGGCCTGCATAGTTTCTGTTGAGAAATCAGCTGACAATCGTATGGGTGCTCCCTTATAGGTAATTAACTGGTTTTCTCTTGCTGCTTTTAATATTCTTTGTCTTCTGCTCTTGGTATTTTAATTATGATGTATCTTGGTGTGGTCCTCTTTGGATTCCTTTTGTTTGGGGTTCTGTGTACTTCCTGGACTTTAAGTCTATATCTTTCATCAGATGTGGGAAAGTTTTCAGTCATTATTTTTTTAAATAGGTTTTCAGTATCTTGTTCTCTCTCTTCTTCTGGCACCCCCACAATTCTGATGTTGGTACGCTTGAAGCTGTCCCAGAGGCTCCTTATATTATCTTCACATTTTTGGATTCTTTTTTCTTCTTGCTTTTCCAGTAGAGTGTTTTCTGATTCTTGTATTTCAAATTTTTTGATTCTTGCCTTCCTCTAGTCTGCTGTTAGGTCTCTGTATAATATTTTTTACTTCAGTCAGTGTATGTTTAATTTCTAGTTGGTCCTTTTTCATCTCTTGGGTCTCGCTAAATTTATCCATCTGTTCTAGGAAATTCTTGAAAAACCTTATAAGCGTGGTTTTGAACTCTATATCCAGTCATTTGTTTTCCTCCATTTGTTTGTGATCTCTTCCTTTGTCTCTGCATTTTCACTATGCTTAGAGAACTTCTGTGTTGGATTCAGCCTTATGATACAAGACTTGCAAAACTGCAAAAGCCTCTCTGTTGAGCTTGGGAGGGGTGGAGTCTCAGGGCTTAACGGACTGCCTTGCCTTCCAGTCGGCCCCACCCTACACAGCCCCTGGGTCTCACGTGTCTCTGGGTAATTGCTAAAGCTCATGCTGTGCTCATGCGCAGTGCCTCTAGACCGTTGCCTTTCCAGCTCCCCTGTGCTCTGGGACCATATGAGTCTGGGTCCTCAGGGTTACGCCCGAAACTGGGGCTTAGTGGAGTTAGAAGTGGCACAGTTGGGAGGCTCTGTCTCCCGCCTACTTGTGAAAGCGAGCAGCACAATCAGCAGTTGGTCTTCTGCAAGCAGTGCTATGCGCGCCACCAGACTTTTGCCCTTTTGAGACTCCCCTAAATTTCCGTGCACTTCTCCCTTTTCACAGTCCACACTCCTCCCATATGAGTTTTGGCTGGACCTGGGGTTCAGTGCCATATGATAAAAGGTTCAGTGCAGCCGAGACCGGTTTGGCTCAGTGGATAGTGTCGGCTTGCGGACTGAAAGATCCCAGGTTCGATTCCAGAGGGGGCATGTACCTTGCTTGCAGGCATATCTCCACTGTGGGGAGTGCAGGAGGCAGCTGATTGATGTCTCTCTCTCATCGATGTTTCTGACTATCTCCCTTCCTCTCTGTAAAAAAATCAATAAAATATATTTTAAAAATATTTTTTTAAAAGAAAGGTTCAGTGTAGTTGGGAGTCTCCGTCTCCCTCCTGCCAGAGAAAGCCAGCCAGGTACTCTGGCACACGTCTCTATATCTAAGCTTTTTGCAGTTTCTCTGGGTCTCCGTGAGCCCCTCTCTTTTCTTCTAGTTGTAGAGTTTCCACTCAGCCTGCTTTCCTGTGGTTCTGGATAATGTCCGTTCTGTCTTTTAGTTGTAGTTTTGAAATTGTTGTGCAAGGCAGCAGTGTAGGTGTTTACCTATGCTGCCATCTTTGATTCTCCTGTGTTTATTCTTCATACATTGTTTAATTTATAGCCAGAAATAATTGCTAAAGACTGGAAGCACCAGGAATGCTGAAGTGAAAGTAAAAGCACAGAAGAGGTATAATTCTGCAAAATCACCCAAAGGTCCCTCTTCACCTGGCATATAAACCACACTTACTTATTGTCACTTGCATTGACTTATTTGTATACAGTTTATCAAGATGGCTCTAGAACTTGAAAGACCAACATTGAGAGACCATAGAGCCCTGGCCCATTGTAGCTGAAAGGGTGCCAATGGCTCTCACATTGATGTTTCTTGCTCTAAAAATCAATTTTAAAAGGCCCTTTTGAAAAAGGCCATAGAGTGATGATTTATATTCAACTAGTGGCTGGGTGCACAGATTTGTTGAAAGGAAATTAGAGTATTTTATTTTTATTTATTTATTTTTTTAAATAGAATGTTTTAATATCACTATTTGCCTTTCTCTAAAGACATGATATAAAAACAAACATGACAAAAACATTGATAAAAGCAATGACTGAGCCCTAATTGGTTTGGCTCAGTGCATAGAACATCAGCTTGTGGACTGAAAGGTCCCAGGTGAGATTCTGTTCAAGGGCATGTATCTTGGTTGTGGGCACATCCCCAATAGGAGGTGCGCAGGAGGCAGCTGACGGATGTTTCTCTCTTATTAATGTTTCTAACTCTCTATCCCTCTTCCTTCCTCTCTGTAAAAAATCAGTATCTTTAAAAAACAAACAAACAATGACTGATAAGTTGATTAAACTTATTCCAGTATCTCCCTGTAAACCACATTAAGAGTGAAAACACTTTCAGAGTGCTTGACTAATTTCCCTTGTGATGAAGTATTTACAACTTTAACGTCACACGCTCTTCAAATTCGAGAGAAAGCACATATAACTGACCAGGTCCAAAAACAGGTTCAAGTAGGACTATTCCTATTCCATCTAGTTTGTCCTTGTGATTTATTAATAGTCATCACAAATGCTGGCACCACAGGAAACTGTCTTCGAAATTATATGGGAGACCAGTGTCCGACAGGGACAAATAATGTGCATGTGTGAGTTATTTTTAAATTGCCAGTGGGCATCATATGTACCGGCCGGTTGGTCAGTCAGACTTATGGACTGTCAATCACTTAGCCTTTTATACATAGATTTGTTTTTCTCACTTATTGGGAATAAAGACTACCTACTCATAACGTGTTCATTTTTTTTTTCTTTTTTACTTTATTAGATGACATTGGTTAATAACATTACCGGTCTATAGGTTTCAGGTCTACGACTCTATAATACATCACCTGTATAATATATTATGTGTCACCACCCAAAGTCAATAATGTGTTCTTAGAACTTTAGTTGAAAATAGCAGCCTGCAACCTTCTCATCTAATTTAGAAACAAAATTCTAACTTCAAGAATAAATTTTATTAATTTGGAAAAACACTAAAACAGTTTAAGCACAGAATACAGGCATTCGCTGTATCAGGGAATTTCTGTTTGTGTTGTGGTTGCCTATTTTATTGTCTGTTTGTTCCCAAACCCAAAGGTGGATTATTTTAAAATCTAAGAATACTCTAAAATAAATAAAAACAACTTAGGCAGTGGGCCTCATTGTGGTACATACAAATATAAAGAACTGCACTTTTTACATTTACCACAATTTAAAAAATTTAAGTGGATAAATTATATAGGCTATGTGCATTATCTCGCTAAAGCTATTAAAAATGTTTTTAAAGGAAAAATAAATTTTTAATATATTTTATTGAATTTTTACAGAGAGGAAGGGAGATAGAGAGCCAGAAACATCAATGAGAGAAAATCATTGATCAGCTTCCTCCTGCACAACCCCTCACTGGGGATGTGCCCGCAACCAAGGTACGTGCCCCCTGACCAGAATCGAACCTGGGACCCCTCAGTCCACAGGCTGATGCTCTATCCACTGAGCCAAACCAGTTTTGGCAAAAAACTGATTTTAATATTATAATATTATAATCCTTAATAAGTTATCAGCCAGAAGTATTTCTTTTTATACCATGTAAAAACACTGAAACTATTTTTGAACCCCTAAGGAAGTTACTAAGATTATCAGTCCTGGCACAGTGTCTGGAAGGCACTCAAATACTTTAAACACAGATCTTTACTCTCATCTTAAAAATGTTATTCGGCTCTGGATAAGGCAGCTCAGTTGGTTGGGCATCGTTCTAAACACAAAAGGGTTGCCAGTTCAATTCCCAATCAGTGCTCATGCCCAGATTGCTGGGGCTCATCCCCGGGTAGGGGGTGCACAGAAGGCAGTGGAGCTGTTTTGCTCTTACATACATGTCTCTCTCTCTTTTTTAAAATATATTTTATTGATTTTTTACAGAGAGAAAGGGAGAGAGAGTTAACATCGATGAGAGAGAGACATCAATCAGCTGCCTCTTGCATGTCCCCCACTGGGGATGTGCCCGCAACCAAGATACATGCCCTTGACCGTAATCGAACCTGAGACCCTTCAGTCCGCAGGCCGATGCTCTCTCCACTGAGCCAAACCTGAGCCAAACCGGTTTCAGCTCTCTCTCTCTTTTAATGTTAATACTAGTTTTAACACAAGGCAAGGGCATGCCGAAGCTGGTTTGGCTCAGTGGAGAGAGCGTCGGCCTGCGGACTGAAAGGTCCCAGGTTTGATTCCGGTCAAGGGCATGTATCTTGGTTACGGGCACATCCCCAGTAGGGGGTGTGCAAGAGGCAGCTGATTGGTGTCTTTCATTTATGTTTCTAACTCTCTATCCCTCTCCCTCTCTGTAAAGTCAATAAAAAATATATTTTTTTTAAAAAAGGCAAGGGCAGGGGAAGAATGAAATCTGCAGCTACATAAAAGGAAAATAAGCCCCTTTTAAAAGGGTAAATTTGCACTAGCTAGTTTGGCTCGATGGATAGAGGGTCCTGGGTTTGATTCCAGTCCAGGGCACATACTTTGGTTGCAAGCTCCTCCCTGGCTCAGGCCCTGGTCAGGGCTTGTGCAGGAGGCAACCGATCAATGTGTTTCTTACATTGATGTCTCAGTCTTTTTCTTTTAATATATTCTTATTGATTTCAGAGAGGAATCATTGATCAGCTGCCTCCTGCATGTCTCTTATTAGGGATCGAGCTCACAACCCAGGCATATATATTATGCCTTTGACCAAAATCAAATCCAAGATCCTTCAGTCGCAGACTGATGCTCTAGCCACTGAGCCAAACTGACTAGAACAATGTCTCTCCCTCTCTTCCACTCACCCTAAAAAAATCAATGAAAAAATACCCTCAGGTGAAGATTAACCAAAAATAAAAATAAAATAAAATAAAGAGGGGGGAAGGGAGGCAAATTTATCACCAGATTTGTCTTCCTTTAAACAAATCTTTATCTTACTAATTCAGTTTTACATTTTAGATTATTTCCCCAGTTAACAAAGACAGGAGTTGATACAGCCTTATGGGAGTCAATTTTTAAGTATTTACTAGGGGAATAAGCTTCTGATTAAAAGAAAACTAAGTGCAACAGTTGAACCTAAAAATATTTATTTGTTCAGATACTGCATGGTATACATCTATTCAATGCACTGCAAGGGAGCAGCAATAGAGACCTGGTAAGATGTTGGGTATTTTCTATTATCAGCATGAGATCTCTTCCTGTCACGCAATACAAAGAAATAAGCATCTTGTCAAAATCTAAAATGTAAGGCTGTTTAAATGTTTGTGAAGTAAGTAAGTCCTAGACACCGTGGAAGTAATAAAGCAGGCAATTTTGGAGACAGTAATACTGTGTTAGTCACTTCAGATATAAATTACTAAGGATTTACTGTTTAAATATTTTTTTAAATTCTTTTCCCACTTAGAAGTAAATCCCTTTGCTGCTGAAGCCCTTGAAACCCTCAAGCTGCCTCAGAGATTTTGAGGGTTATTTAAAAACTTAACCTCTAGCTTCCTTATTTTACAACAATTTAAATAAGTGGTACTAACATACTTAACTATAGCACAAAATTTCCTTCTAAAAATATACATTTTCAGTAGTAATAATTAATGCCCAAAGTAGGTGAAAAGCAAAATAATTTGTAATGTTTTTCCTATCAACATCTGTATTGACTTCAAACCAGTTTATTCAATGATTCACTCAAACACCTTACAAATTACTTATCTTTTTTTTTAAATATATTTTTTTATTTTTTTCACAGAGAGGAAGGGAGAGGGATAGAGAGCTAGAAACATCAGTGAGAGAGAAACATCAATCAGCTGCCTCTTGCACACCCCTACTGGGATGTGCCCACAACCAAGGTACATGCCCTTGTCCAGAATCAAACCTGGGACCTTTCAGTCCGGCAGGACGATGCTCTATCCAGAGCCAAACCAGTTTCGGCACTTTCTACGTATCTTAGAGGCACCTAGAAACATTAAAATGAGTATTTCAAATAGTATTTAGATTTCCTTATAAAACAAGTTCTTCCAACAGATGGATTCAACATGGGATAGGCTGTTAGGCTGTGACAACTAAGATTCCAAATCTCAGTGGCCTATTACCCCAAGGTTTATTTCATGTCCAAGGTTCTGTTGCCCTAGTCAGCTGAGTGTCCTGCTCTACCTCTCCCCCCACTGCACGCAGGCCACCTTCTCAGAAATGGTTGATTGCCAGGGAAATGGGAGAATGAGGGAAGAATGAGGGAAAGTCATGAGCTGTCTCTTAAGATCTGTATCAGCCAAAACCAGTTTGGCTCAGTGGATAGAGTGCTGGTCTGCGGACTGAAAGGTCCCAGGTTCGATTCCGGTCAGGGGCATGTGCCTTGGTTGCGGGCACTTCCCCAGTAGGGGGTGTGATCCATGTCTCTCTGTCATCGATATTTCTAACTCTCTATCCCTCTCCCTTCCTTTCTGTGAAAAAATCAGTAAAATATATATTTTTAAAAAGTTGATAATTAAAAAAAAAAAGAGATCTGCATCAATTCTGTTCACATGTCACCAGTCTAAGGAAGTTCGATGGGCTCTGTCTGCAACTACACGATGCCCTCCGAAAACAGACTTGGAAATCCGATGAACAGCAGGAAACAATGACTACAAATACCTTTACCAGCATCAGTCTATACAGGCCAGAAAGCCAGGGCAGGTGGAATAGGGAAACTTGAGACAGAGAGGTAACAAACTGACAGAAATTTACAGTACATGGGTTACCTCCCTAGAAATAACATCTAGACCTCAGTTGTATTTCAGCTCTAGACCCAGAAAAGCAAAACCAGGAAGACACCAGGATTAGTTTCAATGACTGAGGACCCCCTAACCTGACACTGACCAATCAGTGAAGACCATGGCCCTGGAGGACCACACCCAGAAAACTGATTATTCTGCTGAAAGCCTCCCTTGGGCCCTACCGCTATGGTTCCAGCCAGGGAGAAAGCCCCCAGACTCAGCAACAAAGGAACCAGCACATGCTCTCCTGGGGAGCAGCACCCACCATTCCTCTTCCTACTTCCCCCAAAGACATACATCTCCTAAACCCTAAAACGCACGGAGGGTTGCAACCAGGGAGCCATGGACAGTGACATCTTGTCCCTGGCAAACTCCAGAATCGGATCTCAAGGCCCACTTTTCTGACTTGCCAGAGCTAGGGCAGCCCTACAGTAGGCATTGTCAACCTTTTTCGGCAGTGGCAGGTAATAACATGTAGATTGAAATGCCCTTAGCTGTCTGGCAGTAGGCAATAATATATGTAGATTTTCATGTTTGGGTAAATGCTTTCGGCCATCCCAGCAGGCAATAATATAACTCGTTAGCCTTTGCTGAAGGCTCAAGGTCCACCAACTTTTTTTTTTTTTAAATTGTATTGGGTTTTTAGAGAGGGAAAAGAATTAGAAACATCCATCAGCTGCATCTTGCACATCCCCCACTGGGGATGTGCCTGCAATCAAGGTAACGCCCTTGACCTGAATCAAACCTGGGACGCTTCAGTCCACAGGCCAACACTATCCACTGAGCCAAACCAGTCAGGGCCCAACCTTTTGATGAACTTCTTGCATTTATTATGACATGCTGGAATTAGCTTCCAGCAGGAATCTGTATCCACAGGAGTCAGTCACAGAGGTAAGCATAACTTGTGGTGGCAGGAAAGAAGGTACGATTGTTAATTTGTACAAATGAGAAAGTTTGAAGTTCCATCCATCACTGTTGGTCCCCCAACCCTTTTTGCAATTGGCAACCACACTGAAGTCACGGTGATAGAGGAGCAACACCCTCTGAATTGGCTCAAACATGAGCTTCCACTGCCTTTTCTAAGACACAAAGGAGCTGCTCCAAACATAAACCTATGGGAAGGCCAGAATCTCTCATCTTGCCTAGACCCTTCTCCCCAGACTCAGATTATGTTCACAGAGTGGCTCCTGCAATCTCTCCCTGAGGATACTAAAAAGCAGAAGTCTCTGTGCCCTTGGGCCCCCCCCCCCATGCCTCAGACTCCCCCGGGGACACATGGTCCCCAGCCTGGCAGTAGCAGCCAGTGTGGACTTTTGGCATTTCTGGGGGTGAGCCACAGCTGTTACTATGGCTACAATAAGCCAATATACACAACATTTAAATGCGGAAACATTTTCAATAGCATAAATTCTTAAGTGGACATCAAAACTAGAAATGTCAAAAAAGTATTTTTTAATAAAATTTCTTAACAGAATTAGGTAGAGCATGGGACCTGCCTGTTATTTGTAGGAACGAGGTAGGTTCAAGTATAAGCATATGTATAGCAGTGCCTGTGGTGGCCTAATAACTAGTCTTACAAATTCTAGAACAGACAAGTTTGATGATGCTGTTGGTAAGGTCTACCTCTCGCACATTTGTCAGTGGGGTAGATGTCTTAGAAAGATGTCACAGTATCCACAGAAACTTGACTCACTGATGAATTGATCAAAGAGCCAGTGAAAGAAACAGTATTCCAAACAGCTCATTACACAAGACAGAAAGACAACTTAGGGTTTTTTATTGTTTTATTTGGGAAAGTGCTTCTTACAAAAGGGCAGCTGTAAAATACAGAGACCTCTGTAACAATGACTTGTTTTTTCTTAAAGTGAAAGAATGGGTGGGATCCAAGGAATCAAAAGCAGTCGATGGGACAACTCAGGAGCATCTCCAAGTTATTTTCAGGAAACAGCAACAAAATTCAAGCTAAATTTTCCAATCAAGGAATGCTAACAATTTAGCTTGTCTTGTGAATTACCAACCCAACCCCATCCCCCCTTCCTTGAGTGGGAAAGCATAACTTATTACTGCAAACCAATGACTCCACTACAAGAAACACCTTAGAACACAGTTTTGAATCACATCTGTCTACCTGCAAAGTACAGGGATGGAATGAGGCACATACCCACAAAAACACAAAAACCTCACAACAAAACCCCTCAAGCGAGGACAAAGGTTTGCCAAAAGGTGCCTGAACTGGAGAGGGTAAGAGATCATTGAGCATTAAATACAACTGCGTATCCACAACCCCGTTTTGTGATAAGATATGGGATAACCAGATAGTTTTATCCTCTATGGCTAAGCCCATTTATTCATATAGAGAAGACAAAGCTAGCACTGCTCTAGTAACAGCTACCAACATACTGCTTTGTCCTGTAAGATCGATCTAGTTGCCACATTAGGCTGAACCACTAAGCCAAGGTTTTCCACTAAGGCTAAAAACGCTGCACCTATGCAGGGATGCGAGGCTTACCACACACTCGCACTCACACATGCCAAGTCTACCAGCTCTTGGGAGTCAACCTCAATCCTGCATTTCTTTTATGCCAGTAAATCATTCTTTTAGAATCTTCTGTCATACTAAACAGTAAAAATCTCCACACATTCGCACCTGGTTATGGTTATCCAGTAGTTATTACTTGTGTGCAATTATCAAGAGACCAAAACCACAGAACAAGTGCACGGGGTAGGGATTGTGGGGTAGGGAACATATAAAAACACAGATGTGCAGATTTCAGCAGAAACCTCAAGTATCCGCCTCTAGGTCTGTAGCACAAGCTACTTGCCACAATTCAGATCCTTCACCCATCACCTCTTCTTGGACCCCAGAGCAGGGCCAAGGCTGTGGCTTTGGAACCTGGGTCCTTAAAATGAGTGCAGCACGTCCATGAACACCTCCAACTGTGTGAATCTGGTTGAAAACAGATGACGCAACAAACCTACACTAACTGTTTGACAGTTAAGTTCGTGTTACAAAAAACTAACTTTAAGGTTTATTTTTGTAACTTTTTAACCAGAGGAAACAACATACTCCTTGGGGAAAGGTGAGGGAGTAAGAAGACAGGCCCTGGGTACGAAGTATTACGACAGCACCTGGAGTTGCTAGGCCTGCCTAGGAGACACGGGCACTGCCACACCACCACAGGGGACAGCCACTGTCTGGGCTCAGCAGACCAGTTCACACGCCACACAAAGCTGCTATAGGTCCAAGTCATAAAAGTCTTCCAGCTCATCGTGAAACAAGTCCCACTCGTCTTCAGAGTCTGTCAGCTCGTCGTCCCCACCTGCAGCCAAAAGCATAAGCAACATCTCGCCCAGCTCAAAGGTGACAACCTCTTCTTCATCGTCAAAGGGGTTGCTGTTCTCTCTTTCCTCAATGAGCTCCCAGAAGTGGTTCCTTCGTTGGGCCTGTAAAAAACAAGGCCATGATAGGGGTGGCACTGTCGAGTGGCATCTTCTAGTCTCTCTTTTCTAAGGTAAAACGTCCAGCACACCAGAGGGCATGGCGAACCCAATTTGTCATTTAGGGTTCCACTTTACCAATTCCTCCCGTCTGGTTACGTGATACACAGGTTTAGGCTAAAGTTTTAAGCATTCTAGCTCTTCCTCTCATGCCCCTCCCAGTTTTCTGAGGTTGATTTTCCTGCTTTAATACTCTAGTTTTGCTCCCAGACCTGAGTGTTAGTTAACTTTCTCCTTCCCCTACCCCAATCTGTGCAGGACTCAACTGAGATTGTGGTATTTTCCCTTCTTTAAAAAAAGTGAGAATTACCCGGTATCTGCTTGATGTTCCCACTTTCTGTCTCTGTGGCTCCTCTCTACGGCCATCGGGGTACGCATGCTTGTAAAAACAGTTCCCTCCAAATGGGCAGCTCCCACGTCCTTCATCAAAATACCTGCACGCCTTGTTGCTGGAAAGGAAAATATCGCAACCCTTATTCACAGTGGATTTCAGGTCTGTATGCAACCCACATCCAGGGTTTCTCTAAACAGCTCGGGATGGAACCGGTATGTCAGTTTATAGCCCTCCCAAGGTGTGTTCTTAAAGGTGTGTGTGCTAATGCATGAAACACTAGCTGGAGACAGATACTCTATCCAAGTCTAACTAAAATTTAACAGCTCTACCACGGCAGATGCAGCAGAGAGAAAACCTTCTAGGAAGCCCCCACCACCCCAAGAATATAAGAAAAGTACAACATGGATCCAGAAAGATGGGGCTTTAGTTACCAGAAGCACAGACTTCATTGTAACACAGTCCCTTGGCACACACCCCAAGGACTGTGCCATGGCAAGACGCATAATGGGTGTTACCAGGGCCGACAAAATAAACTGTCCTGGGGAGTAAAAGGAAGGGTAGGAAGGAGGTAGGAGTATATAATGCAGCCTGTTCTTTTCAAAGTGAACCCAAGCTCCGCTGGGATCTTGGCTGAAGAAAAGGCTGCAGTGCTCATACCTCATTGCCTCCTTGTATTTCTGAATGAGTTTCTGCTTCTCTTCTTTCTCCTCCACCCAGTACTCACTTGGAATGACAAAGTTAGATGTGATTCGGCATTCTGGGCAGGACCTGGGAAACAATGAACAGGCTGCAGTGCAAATTCCCCTTCACAGGCCCACTCTTCAAGGACACACCCTGGTGTGTCACCTCCAGATTTAAAAGACTTAAGCTCCAAGTCAGTGGGCATCTCCTGAAAGGGCTCCCAACACTCACACAACTGACCATTTCCTTTGAGGCAAGACAAGCCTCTTTATAAATTCAGCTTTCTGGCTAGCCAGTTCATTTAAAAAAAAAAAAAATACAACTTAGGTTAAAATAAGCAACAAAAGAAGACATTTCACACAGACTCCTTTTTCTTTCGTTTAAATAAATTTATTTCTTGTAACTTTGCTCTGTTTAAGTTATGTCGTTTTTGTTCAGTTATGAGAACAATCTTTAAAGGATGGTGGATTATTGACTAGCTTAATGGATGAAAATAGGAAAGTGGAAAATGTAAAACGTCAGAAAACATACATTCAGAGCTAGATAAGCTTGTTCATTGAGCCTAAAGGGGCTAATCCGTTAAACAATCTCCTCAGAAAAAGATTCTACCAACTGTTACATGGGTTTCCTCATTCAAATAAAAGTAGATATACCAACTAACCTAGAAGCTAGCTGAAATACAAACAAGAAACCCCAATTCAAAGAATACCCCCGTTTCAAAATAAAATGCATGCATTTAAATGCGGTCCATCTGCTTGAAAGTTGGCACAAGACACTAAATTCTTCCCCAAAATAGAAAGCACAAACGAAGATTGGGGAGGAGTCTCACTTTATGATCTTGCTCTCAAATTGCTTAGCACTCCTCCACTTTCGAATACACTTGAGACAGTAGGTGTGGTTGCAGTTGGAGAGGATCCCGAAGCGGCGCTCACTGGGGTTGGCTTTCTCGTAGACCACTTCCATGCAGATCCCACACACTTTGTCCTTACTGCGCTGGACGGCAAACGATAGCTCCATGTCCTTCTCATGGGCCTCAATGCAAGACTGGGAAAAGTGGAGAGAGAAGTATAATCAAGTCACCGGACAACCTAAGACTTCACCTGGACAGTTAATGACTCACGTTCAGAGAGCCACATAGTCAACAAGAGTTAAGTGTTCCCAATTTGACAGCAGCTTTGTTTGTTCACAAGTGAGTACAAGCAGTTGACATTTTGGGACTTGACATTACTAGAAAAGTCACAATAAGGACTAAACTCCAGGAACTGAAAAAATTATACAATTTTCTCAATCCTGCAGGTCAACCTGTTGTTATCTTTATTAAAGGCTGTTTTCATGCTAAGTTTGCTGATTTTCTCATTTCTAAGTGGAAAATGCAATTGGATTTAATGCCCTACATTATTATCTGTCAGAAAAAAGGATGAATGAAACTAACATTTATTAGGCGACAAAAAAACAAACAAAAGGTATGCCTGGGAGGGAGGGGGGCAAAGGGGAGATATGTATACAAAAAAATTAATAAAAATTTTTTTTAAAAAACACACAAACAAAAAACAGCTTTACTGAAATATAATTCACTCGTTTAAAGTGTCCAGTTAGCCATGGCCAGTGTGGCCTAGTTGGTCAGACTGTCGTTCTGTGCATAGAGAAGTCACCAGTTTGATATCCAGTCAGGGCACATACCCAGGTTGCCATCTTCATCCCCAGTGCAGGGGGAGGGTGGAGGGGTTGGGAGGGGGACATGCAGGAGGCATCCAGACGTTCCCTTTCACATCAATGGTCTGTGGTCTCTCTCTCCCTAGCCTTTTTCTCTAGAGAAAAACAATATCTTTGTGTGAGGGCCTTATTTCTTGATAAAGCATTCAAAAAGCCCAGGAAAGGCAAAACCAGTTTGGCTCAGTGGATAGAGCGTCGGCCTGCGACTGAAAGGTCCAAGGTTCAATTCCAGTCAAGGGCATGTACCTTGGTTGTGGGCACATCCCCAGTAGGGGTCGTGCAAGAGGCAACTGGTCGATGTCTCTATCTCATCGAAGTTTCTAACTCTTTATCCCTCTCCCTTCCTCTCAAAAAGCCCAGGAAGGAAAACATCCCTACTGACCAATATTTCAATTCACCGAACAGGGAAATACATTCTGTCATCTTAGAAACTTACTTTTATGTGCTGTGATCTCTGGGCAGCGTCCACTGGGTGTAGGACCTGCAGCCCACACATGTCACAGGAGTCTCCGTGGAGATACACGCAGTTCTCCCCGTAGCGGCACTCTCCCACTGCTGCATAGGGACAAAGCTGCTTCTTCGTGTCCACTGCCGTTGGCTCCTTCTCTGGCTCTTCCTTGGTCACTGAGCCCTGCAGAGGTGCTTCAGTGCAAGAAGGGGCAGCTGAAATGTTTAGGAAGAGTGGTAAAGGCCCAATATGGATCAGGCAGATAAACTAGAACAGTTTACTGAATTAACTTCCTTACTCTCGGAAGAAATGAATTTTTTTCCGTAATGCTGACATTTCTGAGATTAGGCTGGCAAAAGGGGGACGGGAGCTCTTTATATATCTCTTGTGCAACTGTACTGATAAAAGGAGGCTTCAGTTTTTCAGCATTCTAAATCCAATACTATTGAGATTCATTGAGTTTCTTTCACTGTCAATTTCAGGTCATCTGATTTAGACTATTACAATTAGGCTACATGTGAAGACTGGCAACCAGAAGGTTGTGAAAACTCAGTTAACTGATGCACTACTATCTAACACTTTAACCTGTTTTTATTCTTCAAAATACTCACTACGGCCACAGTAGGGCTGCCCAGGAACAAACTCAATGGCATTCACCCAGTCTTCTGAACCTGCTCCTACAGTTGCAAAGTTTGAATTTCTTGACTCAGCCTCGCCCGTATTCATTTCAACTATCGGTCTAACTACTGGTGAGAGACTTGAGGAAGCAGCAAGGGATGGTTTTGCAGTTAGATCTGTAGCAGTTGCTTCTTCCTGTTTCAATGGTTTGCTATGTTCGTATCTAAAAAAAATAAAATAAATAATAAAAGTCAGTAATCAAAGTCTAAGTTGAACCCTCTAGAAGATGAGTATTTATATTCCCTGATCCCATCCTTGGCTTGGGTTCTTTGTAAACAGCTGTACACATGAATCATCTGGGAAACTTTTCGAAGGCATACACCTATTCTGTACCCACATGATGCTCACACTGCTGGCCCACGGACCACACAGACGAGGGACAGAAAGAGTTGGCCTATATGCTCAAAACGGACTGATTCATCAAAGCAAGGCTGGTCCGCAAATTCAGCAAGTGGTGATATGAAATACATTTTACCAACACATAAATTAAAATACTCCCATTATTAAAATCCAGTCATAACTTATAGTACGTTTCTAGCAGTTCTTCAATTATTTTTAAAAAATATATTATTTTATTGATTTCTTACAGAGAGGAAGGGAGAGGGATAGAAAGTTAGAAACATCGATGTGAGACAAACATTGATCAGCTGCCTCTTGCACACTTCCTACTGGGAACGTGTCCGCAACCAACGAATGTGCCCTTGACTGGAATTGAACCTGGGACCCTTCAGTCTGCAGGTTGACTATCTATCCACTGAGCCAAACCGGTTTTGGCAGTCCTTCAATTACTTAACTGGAAATACTAACCACAGGTCATGTGTTTACATTTAAAAAATAAGTAAAACCTAACTAAAGACTATCCTTTAGCTTTTAGCAAACAATTGCTGAGTTGTTTTTGTCAATTATATTAAAACTTCATATTCCTACTTTGTTTAGAGTACAAATCATTTTGAGTTTCCTGCCATCAGCTACAAAAACCAATGCATTTTATTCCATAACCTGGAATCATGCAAACTGAGAGGAAGGAGCTGTCATGAATATACTTTTATCATCTTACTGCCTCCTCAAAAAGCTTGAAGGAAATATTCATTTTAGAGGTGACGTAAATGATAAAATGGTCAAATAAGTGGTATGCTAGGTCTCGTGTAAATTTTTAAGCTGCTTTTCACAAAATGGCAATCATTGGCCAAATCTAGCTACTTATTCTTAAATGAAATTCAAAATTCAGTTACTTGGTCTCCACACTAGCTATATTTTCAAGTGTTCCAGAGCTATACATATCACATTTCCACTATCAGAAGCACTGCTCTGGTTTAGTTTTAAAATCGCAGGAACCGAAACTGGTTTGGCCCAGTGGATAAAGCTGTCAGCCTGCAGACTGAAGGGTCACGGTTCCATTCTGGTCAAGGGCACATACTTTGGTTGTGGGCACATCCCCAGTGGGAGCTGTGCAAGAGGCAGCTCCCCAAGAAGCCTTGGAAATTTAGCCCCAAATCCTCAACTTTCAGATTAAGTAATTTCCTGACTTCAAAGGAGATAGCAGGAAAAATTTTATTTCCACAGCCCTAACGTTAGAAGAGGACCTGGGCTTTGTAAAGAAGACAGGCATTAATTTAAAATGCCCCCTCCAAAGAGAAAGGCTTCAGGGATTTGGCAATTAAATGCCCTGGCCAGGTAGCTTCAGTTGGTTAGAGGTTAGCGTGCCACCAAGGTTGTGGGTTCAATCTCCAATCAGGACACATACAAGAATCTACCAATAAAAACATAAATACATAAAACATCAAATCAGCTTCTCTCTAAAATCAAATTTAATAAATTTTAAAAAATATTTTATTGATTTTTTTATAGAGAGGAAGGAAGAGGGGTAGAGAGAGTTAGAAACATCGATGAGAGAGACATCGATCAGCTGCCTCCTGCATGCTCCCCACCGGGGATGTGCCCACAACCCAGGTACATGCCCTTGACCGGAATCGAACCCGGGACCTTTCAGTCTGCAGGCTGACACTATATCCACTGAGCCAAACTGGTTTCGGCAAATTTAATAAATTCTTAATTAAAAAAGATGCATAGCACAACCGGTTTTGCTCAGTGATTGAGCACCAAAACCAATGAATCACAAGGTCATTAAATTTGATTCCTAGTCAGGGCACTGCCCAGATGCAGTCTTGATCCCCAGAGTAAGGGGAGTGCAGGAGGCAGCCGATCAATGATGCTCCCATCACTGATGTTTCTTTCTCTCTCCCTTCTCCTCTGAAATCAATATATATTTTAAGAGTCTAAGAAATAGATGTGACACCCATATTTTAGTTCTTCTTTGCCATATTGATTTTAAGGATTTCAGGGTAAATGACTCAAAAGTCATTAGACACTTAATAGATTATCAAACTGCAAATACTATAACCTTTAAAAGAAGTCCATTTTGGTTTTAAGGCAAATTTATCAATGAATCAACAAAGTATGGTTAGTTTTTCAAAGCACAGAATATTAGCTAGAAAGTTCACATCTATACATAAATTTTCTTGCTTTCAAATATTCTACAATTTTCTATGGGTATAGAGAAAATATGTTTTAAGAACAGACTAAAAAAGGAAAAAAGAACCAGACTAAAGAGTTGAGATAAATATATTGGGTTACTTTTTTTAAAAAAATATGTTTTATTGATTTTTCACAGAGAGGAAGGGAGAGATAGAGAGCCAGAAACATCGCTGAAAGAGCCTCCTGCATGCCCCCTACGGGGGATGTGCCCGCAACCAGATACATGCTCTTGACCGGAATTGAACCCGGGACCTTTCAGACCCTAAGCTGACCGGTTTCGGCTGGGTTACTTTTTTTAATCAATACCTCAACAGTAGTACCATCTACTGAGGAGTCAAATGTGAATAAAACAAGGTCCCTGTTATCAAGTGAAAATTTATTTTGAACATTAACCTTTTAAATTAAGAGTTCCTCTGGAAAAGAAATGTATATCAAACAAAAACAACTTTATTTAACGGATTACAGTAGGGAGAAAACAACAGTTTTTAAATTTAGATTAACACATTAAAAAGCATGTTCTAAAAAACACCACCAACAAAAATATGTTCTTAAGTCTACCTATTTATTTAGGCAAAGTTATTTTCTTAGTGCAGTATAGATCTATATAAAATGTGTTTCTGGGTAAAGATTTGTAAAGACAAAGCAAGGGGAAAAAAAAAGAGTAAAAGCCAAGACTATAATTCTGAAAGTGTTTACCAAATAGTTTCAAGGGTCAAATATAAGGTGATCGAGAATAGATTGGATTAAGCACACAGTATAATTTACAGGGGATGTATTATAAGAGTATACCCCTGAAAAATTGTTATTAACCAATATCACTCCACTAAATGTAATTTAAAAAGTGGTTTGGCCAAGACCAGTTTGGCTCAGTGGATGGAGCGTTGTCTTGCGGACTGAAGGGTCCCAGGTTTGATTCCGGTTGGGGGCATGTACCTTGCTTGTGGGCACATCTCCACTGCGGAGCGTACAGGAGACGGCTGATCGATGTCTCTCTCTCATTGATGTCTCTGACTTTCTATCTCTCTCCCTTCCTCTCTGTAAAAAAATCAATAAAATATATTTTAAAAAAATAATAAATAATAAAAAGTGGTTTGGTGAACCATGGACAACTATAGGGCCTCAGGCCAAAACCAACCAGAGCTAACCATGGTTACATTACTTTAAATGGTTGAAAAAGATCATTTGATGGCACACAAAATTATATGAAATTCAAATTTCAATATTTCAAAATAAAGTTTCACGCTAGGCCTATCTTAATACATGGATAATATGTATTATCTATGGCTGCTTTTGTGCTATAAGAGACCCTTATGGCCTGCAGAGCCAGAAATATTTATTCTCTAGCCCTGTGGAGCGAGTCTGCCATCCCCTGCTTAAGAGGATTCTCACATCTATTAGATTCACAGTCCGGGAGAGCAGTTTTGTTATAGTTATTATTTAATGGATTATCACAGAACCACTGATCTTTTTAGTCACAGTATTAAGTGATGAATTAAAGCTAAGCTAACACTGAAACAAATAAGAGCTTTTCTTTCATTCAGCAAATAAAACTTTGATACGTACAATCAATTTCTACCTAAGAACATTTAGTCAATGTTTTCTCTAGCTCTAAGCAAGAGAGACTTTTTCTCTAGGTTGGCTTGCAATTCGCTACTCCCAACCACTCCAAGGTCTGGTATGTCTGCCTATAAAGATTTTAATGCATGTGATTTAATAGGTCCATAGGAGAAAATCTCTCCCAAAGCAGTTGTTAACCAAGGCAATACTGCCTCTTTCTCCAGGGGTGTGTTCAGGAACAATGACTGGGAGTTTTAATGGATTTAGTCGGTGGGGACTAACTATGCCAGCTGTCCTGCAATGCACACAACAGGCCTGGGCAACGATGTCCTGGCCTCGCTAGGTACAGCACCACCACTATGAAACAGCAGTTCAGTGTACTTCTGAACTGCTGGAACCAGGATACTATCTTTCACTATAAACCATCCCCTGGATGAGGAGTTAAGTTATTTTAAATCCCTGGACATTGGTGGAAGCTGTATAAAAAGATTCCTAAAGAGTAAAAGTGAAAAGTAGATTTAAGTCCCTAAGTATATTTTTAACAAAAAACAGTCATAGAACCAGACCCTCCCTAGGACTCCTTCCTTGCCTCATCTATAATCCAGCTTGTAATAATCACCCACGTCAGCCTGTCCCCAGATATCACCAAACTCTCCTTTCAGGCAGCACCCCAGTACACAGGTTTCCCCAACTCTTTCCACTTTATCTTAAGTGCTAAGTGCTCTACACCAAGATCAAATCAGCATCATTCCCCAAAGAGGGAGCTGTAGCCTTGTTATAAAGAAAACTAAGGGTTGAGGAGAGTATCACTGTGCCACTTTCTCCTTTCCAGTAATATTGCAATGAAAAAAATTAGAGCAAGTTATTGACTGCTACTCTCAGACATCAGGAGTTCCACTTCTAAGCTCCCAGTCACAGGAAAGGACCCTTTTTTCTATCTGCTTTAGTTAAATTTCCTAAGAAAACACGTGGGATGACCTAACATTAATGTCACACCCACCAATAATGTCTTAGTCTTTTGAACTTTAAGCATTTGAACTCAGCAGCTGACATAATTCTTATCTAATAGGGACACTTCTAGTAAAATTAACTATGACATTGCCAATCTGTCTTACCATACTCTGCCCTTCCAAAGGTGGAGTCCAACCGCCTCTTGAACCCGGGCTGGACTTAGTGACTTGCTTGCAATAAACAGAACATAGTGGAAGCAACAGTGAGGGCTTCTGAGACTAGGTCATAAAAGCCATTGTGGCCGCGTCCTGGCGCTCTCTTGTACCACTGCTCTAGGAAAGCCAGCCACCGATCGGGAGGGCACCACAGGAGCCCTAGGAAAAGGTTCCTGTGGTAAGAACTAGTCTCCTGCTAGCAATCATTGGAAAGGTGATCCTCCAGGCAAAACCAGATTATGACAGTCCTGCCCCAAATCTGAGAGTCTGGGCTAGAACCACCCAGAAAAGCCACATTCATATTCCAGACCCCCAGAAACTGGTATTGTTTTTTTTTTTTTTTAATTTTTTTTTAAAATATATTTTTATTGATTTTTTACAGAGAGGAAGGGAGAGAGATAGAAAGTCAGAAACATCAATGAGAGAGAGACATTGGCCAGCCGCCTCCTGCACGCCCCACAGTGGAGATGTGCCCACAACCAGGATACATGCCCTTGACCGGAATCGAACCTGGGACCTTTCAGTCCGCAGGCCGACGCTCTATCCACTGAGCCAAACCGGTCTTGGCTGGTATTGTTTTTAATCTGCTAGATTCTGGGACAATTTGTGTATCATCAATAAATAATATATTCATACAACTAGTTATTTTCTGACATAGGAATATAAAGAAAGCTCTACCCAATTCTGAAGCAGAACCCACCATAACTGAAATGCAATTTAATAGGATTATGGCACCAATTCAATGAACAATAGAAATTAATTAATCCCTCTGGGTTCCCTAACATTCAGAATTAGATACTAAAGATATTCTTGAAGCACTTTCCCTAAATCTTAAGCTTATAATTATTCTTGGGACCTGCAATGGGGACAGACTTAGGAAAATTTGATTGGAATGACAAACCCTCTTAATTAGCAGCCCATTACACTTTTCCAATGGTGAACCAGTTCTCACCATAGAGAACTGAAAGCCGTCCCGCTTGGCCCAATATGCACCTCATTCTTGGTTTAAAAAGGAAATGTCATACACAAACATACCTGCACCATTCCCTATACCTAGGTTGGCAGAAGCTGTTCCCCAGGCATTAACCAAACTTAGAATTCTATTACAAACTCATTTTTTAAAATGTATTAATAGCCCTAGCCAGTTTGGCTCAGTAAATAGATTGTTGGCTTGCGAACTAAAGGGTCCCAGGTCCGATTCTGGCCAAGGGCACACGCCTGGTTACGGGCTTGATCGCCCCCAATAGGGGATGTTCAGGAAGGAGGCAGTCGATCAATGATTCTCTCTCATTATTGATGTTTCTATCTCCCTAGCTCTTTCCCTTCCTCTTTGAAATCAATAAGAACATTAAAAAAGGAAATAAAATGTATTAATATTCCTTCCACATGAGAGATTTCTGTCATTGCACTAACATTCCTAAGAAGTCCTTTTCAAAACATTATTTTAACTATAAATTACAAAGCTATGGGGATTAGATTATGTACTTTACTAATTTTTCCCAATTCACCAATGAACACAACTGATTTGTGAGCAAATTCTTACCTGCAGCGGTCTCCGTAAATACAGTACCCTCGCTGAAAATACTTGCACAGCACACCGTATGGACTGTCAGAGAGGTCATGCGAGTAGCGACAGTTATCTCCTTCCTTACAAACCCCGTGCATGAAATACCTGTGAGACAAGGAGCCACAAAGCTGGATTAAACAAGATGGAGCCAATACTCAGAATTCATGACCAATATATTCCACCAGCAATACACTAGTACTATATACTAACCCTATATATCCATGATTATATTCTACACAAAACATGTAAAATGAACAAAGTAGAACTGGACTATGATCATAAAATTATCCACTGAGGTACCACAGGAAGACTTCCTATAGATACAAACTTTAATTTAAATTTATCTTTCCAGGTTAAGTCTGACCACTGATCTCATGTTATAATCTTAATGGGCACATTGTTTTTCACTAACTTTAGCCATAATGGCAGTTCTATCTGCTAAAATAAAAATCTAAGATTAAAAACAAGAAACAGTGTGGTAATTGGGGAGAGGGAAAGGGTGAAGGTAGAAGAGGTACAGAGGGATAAATGGTGATGAAGGAAAAAATAAAAAAAGCAAGAAACAATTAAGACTGGTCCAAGTCAGACTACTGTTTGTTTCACTTCAAAAAGCTATTTTAATTACGAGTATTTAAAAGCCACATGTAACAATACAAACAAGCAAAACTTGCTGCAAAAGTAGGGACAAAGGAAAATCATTTTATGTCCTTGTTTAGCAGAGGATCTCCCTGTGCCTTAGAGGAGTGCCCGTGTACTGAACTAGCAGTTTCCATCTCAGTGTCAGAGCGTGACTCAGTGTTTCTAAGTGGATCAGGACCAGCAGCACCAGCAGCACGTGGGGATTTGCTAGAAATGCACATTTTGAAACTTTACCTTAATCTATAACTGGGGTAAAGAGGAGGCTAAGGCAAGCAGCAACCTGCTTTTCTGTAAATGACTCTGTGGATTAGGGAAGCAATAAGGGTTTTATTTTAATCCTGAAAAGTGAATAGAACCAAAAAACACACTACCCTCATCATCTCATCACTGACTTAGTAGGATTAGTTTTCCTTCTTTTAGTCTTTCTCTTGAGCAGGGTTATGAAGATTTAGTTTTGGCAGGCTACACCTCCCAAATATGCACCTCCCCACTGCTGGAACAGAGTAAAGGAAAAAGTGCCTATTTCCTGGGTGTAATATCAGTAAGCACATTCCACTTTGCCCACTGATTTGGAATGATACACAGAAAATAATTTCACATTTACCTAAGGCTGTCGCCAATTAAAACGTTAAAGGTTATTCAGCAATTTCCTGCATGTTATCTTCATAGCAGATAACATGGAAAGAAAGAATGGCACTCTGTCCTTAAATGCCCTAAGACTGCAAATCCATAACAAAATAAAAGAACATGGTAGATCAAATTATACTTAACCTAATCAAACTTAGGTTTGAACTTTCAACCTCACGACTACTTTGTGCAAGCTTTAGAGCTGTTTAAGAGCCATATCACCCAAATTTGAGCTACACTGTGGCAACAGATAATTTTTAAAAAAATATTTTTACTGATTTCAGACAGAAAGAGGGAGGGAGAGACAGGAACATCAGTGATGAGAGTTGTTGATCAGCTGCTCCTACACACCTCACACTGGGGATCGAGCCTGCCACCGGGGCGTGTGCCCTGACCAGGAATCACACCATAACCTTCTGATTCATAGGTCGACACTCAACCACTGAGCCACACAGTCTGGGTCCAATACATAATTTACTGCAGTAAGTACAGAGATTAAAACTTAACGGAACTACTAAACAAGTAAATGACATATACATTGTAATCAATACTATGGAGTAATCATGCTTCTGAGTTTCTATGAAAGTATCCACAGTTGAAAAAAACTTATTCATTAGAAACAGTGTCACTGTTTGAATACAGTTGCTTTCTGTCCCATCCCCAGTGGGAGTACTTTTGCTCTTACATTCTAAGTAAGACAAGAGTGCCTATGCCTCCACTATTTATTTGGGGTCAATTTAATGTCAGAGATGGCGTGTTTTTCAGGCTTGATAAAATATCTACCTAGAGATAAAGCTGGGCAGTAGCTCCTAAACCTCAGGCACAATACTTGGAATTTCAGGTTTGTTCTTAAATCCTATTCTGCCATGGTCTCGTTCAGTGCATTGCTGCACTTAGGTTTATGATGCTCTTCTTTATGACAAATTAAGTCACCCAGGATCACTACCTGACAGATGCTGACCTTAGATAGCCTTGTTTATTTAATCACTTGCTTTAAGGACCTCAACTCCCTAATACCTGCATCTTAATGTTCAACATGACACTCCACCTTCACACTTTTGCAACACCTACACCAATTTTACTTTTTTAAAAAATATATATTTTATTGATTTTTCACAGAGAGGAAGGGAGAGGGATAGAAAGTTAGAAACATCGATGAGAGAGAGACATTGATCAGCCGCCTCCTGCACGCCCCCTACTGGGGATGCGCCCGCCACAAGGTACATGCCCTTGACCGGAATAGAACCTGGGACTTTTCAGGCCATAGGCCGACGCTCTATCCACTGAGCCAAACCGGTTTCGACCCAATTTTACTTTTTGATACCCATAATGGGTGGAAACTTTTCTAGAATTCAAAATAAAATAGTAAAAAAACAAGTCAACAAATAGATTGGATTGAGAAATAGAACCTCCCGACAACAGAAGTTCCTGAGGTCCATAATAAGCATCACTGAAGGAATTCAAGCAGGCAAAGTCACCTGATACTGCAGAATCAACAGAAACACTAGAATACAAGCCCTAATTATAATTAGTCAGGGCCAAATGCGTACTAAGCATTATTTCACATTTATTTGGTGCTTGTCATCTGGGTTTTAGGTTCTTGCATTTTGCCTTACAGTGGTACTAACAGAATTGGTATACCCAGAATTATCAACATTTCTCAGTGAAATCCCTTCTAACCAACCTATGGCTGTGTAAGTCTAAGAGACTGGCATGATAGTGTAAGTTATAACTAGTTAACAAAAAGAAAAAGGCAACCCACCCCCAAGAATCCCTCCCCAAAACCAAACCATTAAAATTCACCTGATGCTCCTGCCCAGGCTGAGCTAGCCCTTCCCTGAGCCATATATTTCTACAGTTGCTTCCACCTGGAAGATTCTGTGACCCCAAGCAAACATTGTTGGGTAATAAAGACATACCACTGACTAGAATCCCCTGACCTACCTCTTAGAAGTCTAAGCATGATCAAAGATAGATTAGCATGCTCACAGTTCTCTAGCATTAAAGCAATCTAACAATCTCTTTGGGAATTTATAGAAAATTACAAATCAATTAATTTGGAATTTTATAACTTCATCTGCCGTTACATTTCTCACTTTGGTATTTTAATGTAGCCTATTTCTCAAACTAGTTTGTAAATCCCTGGTGATTAAGAACCATGCTTTTTTCTGCTTGTATCTCCTCAGTACCTATACACAAATAGTTGTGTTTCCTAAAAGACACCATTCAAATGTAGCTGATGCCCTTGTAGAAGAGAGCTAGGTATCATGGTGAATCATAGTGACAGTAGCAAATTAAATTTCCCAAGGCTGGAGAACTTCTTCAAATTCCATCCTTTCAAAAAAAGACCCTAGTGTTTTAAAGTAATGAATTTCAACTATAGATATCACAGCACTTAAAGACCTTCTGAAGTTTCGTTTTTAAGCTATACTAATCATATTTACAATTATAACTTGCAAGTTACAATGTTTCTTTACTAATTTTTGAACCCCCATTTGCTGAAGAAACTAAGAAGTGACAGCATTTCTATTTCATAATATTCCTCCAATAAAAGATTAAAAATGGCCTGGTGGGGGCAGTATAATACAGTTCCTTGAGAAAGACATACCTACGATTTTCTTAAACTGCAAAAATAGAACACAATGAGATAGAATATTGAGAGATCCTAAGCAATTAAGACAAATATCCATCATCCAAACTACTAACTTCTAAATGCATTATACTTTTAGGCGAAGAAAGCCAAAATCCTAGGAATGAGGGGAAAATGGACACAAAACACAAGAACACCCCATTATCTTGAATTCAAAGGAGTTTCAGCTATCAAATACACTGTGACTATTTATAATAGTGTTATCGCCTCTTGGGCTTTTGGCTAAGATCAAGTGTATTTATTCCTAATACAGTGCATTTCTGTATTCCCTTTAATATCGAGCACACTCTCATTGTAGGCACTAATTTTATTCACTGAGTAACTAAGTGAGGTAATCCCGGAAAGACATACACACATGTCCCATTTAAATATTTTGTCTTAGCTAATTCACAAGTTTGTTTGTTTGTTTGAAATGAAAGCAGAGGAACATTACTAGTCCATATTGAAGTGGGTAATTTTAGGGGTGGGTTTATCAACATCAACTTAATTACTGAATATGCCAATAGAGCCCTGCTTTCAGAGCTCAAATCTAAAATGAAGATATCATGACACTCCTCTGTTAAATAGTTTTTTTAAAAAAAATAGATCATGTTGGTACCTGAAATAACTGAAAACAATGTCAACCAAGACATATCAATTAACCTGCACATTTTTTTCAGATAACTGTCTAGCAAGCTATTGACAGATTTATGTAATAAAAAACAAAACCTTGCACATCTAAGCCTGTATAGTGTTTTCTCCTCTCAAATATTAGATTACTCGGGTATGTAAATTCCTTTAATAGATAAATCAATTGGTTCATGGGCAAAGAAATATCACTGGTCTGGGAACAACCTAGCATATTTCATTAACTCAAAGATCCTAAATGCAGGCAAAGAATTAGAATCAGTTGGTAAGCTGTGTTTTGAATTCGGATGTTACTGGTGAGGAACTAGAAAAGAGAACCAGAAACGGAGAAAGCATCTAACAGAGGGGAAAGTAAAGTATAGGAAGTGAATTCTGTGCGGAGATGTCAAGTTGGGCTCCAGTTACAGACACAGCAGGATCATCTGGAGGTTAATTAAGTATGTCAGGTTGGTGAGAGGTTTTCTACACTATTCAGATTGGAGATGGTGCGGGAAATGGAGTCCTTAAGGAAGTCACATCTTCAAGAGAGACAAAGTTCATTGCATGAATGTAGACTGGGGCTGCAAGATGAATGGCTGGAAAAGTCAGGAATATAAAGTTACACTAGCACTTACATAGTTACATGGAAGGGAATTCTTAAATTATCATTTTGGGGATAATGCACTTAATTCCTTCCTTAGGGCCTGCCAAAAACAGCCTTTATGCTTCCTCCATCCTGTTACTTAAAGGAAATTAAGCTTATCATCTATGCCTAATTTGACTGCATCATATTAAAGACTGGCAGGGCTTCAATCTCGCCGTTCATACAGCACTGGAACAGCGAGTGCTGTCTGTATATTAGGAATGTCTTTGCGTATTAATCATCTCACACAGATGAAACCGGCATTTCATATGGATTTTTTGCAAACGAAAGCTTCTACTCCTACTGATCACATTTTTTTTAAAACCCAAGCATAACGTCAATGAAATGATCAAACCTTAATATATATGTTATATATATATCAGAGCTTGACAGTTAACATGCGTAGACACGTTTCTATTAAGAGCCATCCACTAACCACTTAAAAGGAAAAATAAAACACTTTCATCTGACATCCCAAGCCAAAACAAAACCTCTCCCCCGGGCTGGAGGAGGTCTGCGACTCCCCGTTCCCGGGAAAGACGCGTGGATTTCAGAGACACATCTCGCCCCGGGAGGGGAGCGGCGGCTCGGGAAATGCAGGGCGCGGAGGGGAGGGTTCCGACCCGACCCGGCCCGGCACACGGTTCCCCAAGACAAAAGCTCGGAACCGCCGGCCTCGATAAACATACAAAGAAGAAAATAACAAAAGCTACTTCTCCCGGGGGTGGGGGGGCGGGGGCGGGGGCGCGGGCAGACGTTACAATCCGGTGACACCGCGGCGGACGGCAGCCGGGCCACCGCGCCGGCTCCCGCGGCGGCGCTCCCGGGCCTGCAGGCTCGCGGGGAGGCGTGACCCCGGCGACAGCAGCGATGCCTCCCCGCACCCGCGGAGCCCGCGGCGGCGGGTGGGGATGGATCGGCGACAATAAAAGGAGGGAGGAGTCACCCCACCTCTCGCTCCGCGCCGCACAGCCGGGCGCAGGGAGGGCGGCGGCGGCGGCGGCCGCGGGGACCGCAAGACTCCGGCCGCCCCGCTCCTCTGCTCGCCCGCCCGCCCGCCCTTCCTCCGCGGCATCGGTCCTTCCCTGCACCGGCGCCGGCCGCGCAACGTCTCACCTGCAGGTGACCTGTTTCGTCCAGCCGCCGCCGCCGCCGCCTCCCCCGCCCCCGGCCCCCGCGGACGGGGAGGTGGCTGCGGGGATAGGGGTGGGGGAGGCCGCTGCCACCGCCGCCGCTGCCGCTCCTGCTCCTGATGGTTTGGCTGTTGTTCCGGGAGCTGCAGCCTCCGCCATTACTGTTTATCCCACACAGCAATGGCACCGGAACTTCCGGATCACATAGTTCCGGTCCGGTTGCGGGGAGGTGAAGGCGGCGAGGCGACGGGAAGGGAGAGGAAGGAGATTGAGGCGCTGGCTCGTTCCCCTGGGCACCGCGTCGCGTCTCCGAGCGCTCTCGCCGCTCCAACTGCGGGCCCGAGCCGGAGCGCCCGCGGCCCGCCCCCGCGCCCTCTGATTGGTGGATCTGGCCGCCCCGCCCAGGAGGGCGGGGCCTTGAGGTCCGCCAGGTGTGCCCCACCCCCTCCTGCCCCCAGGCTGCGCTTCGGGCAGGGAACCTAAGTCCAAATTTCAAGGGGCTGATCCAAGGGAGTACTTTCTAGCAGTGGCCAGTTCGGTGGAATGGCGATGAGCGAGTGGGGGGGGGTGGGGGGGTTTGCGATCTGCTTAAAAATTCACTTTCCCACTTACTAGCTCTTCCAATTACTAGCTGTAGGGATTTGGCTAGATAGGCATTTTCTCGGAGCCTCCGTTTTCCCATCTCTCAAAGGGATGAGAATAGGCGCTACCTATTCAATAAGGTTGCTTTGAGGATTATAAAACAAGCGTGGAGATCACCGAGCTTAGTGCCTGGAACCTACCTAGTAAACACAATTCCTATTCCTAGCTATTGTCTTTGATCAGGTTAACTTACCTCTTTGTGCTCCTGCTTTATCTCTAAAAATAAGTTTAAACAAATATTTTCACAATACCTACTCCAGAGGTGGTTGAGAAAATGAAATGAGTCCATGTAAAAACCCTGATCACTGTTACTTCACGACGCAGTTAATACTTACTAGATAATGAACAAAAGGTGTCCAAAATATCCCAACTTCTAAGTTATATTTATTGATTGATTTAAGTTATATTTAAAACTATCAATGTTAAAAATGTATCCCATCCTATTACCCCATTAATGCCCACTCAGATGCTGCATATTAAGTCCTGAGTTTCTTAACAATTGATGAACGGAGTGGATCCAGAGACATGGAAGCATGGAACAGAGCGCGGAGGGTGGGTGGGTGGAAATCAACCGAAGACCTTGTATGCGTATATGCATTAACTCCTGACACAGACACTAGGGTGGTGAGGGCCTGGGGCGGGGGGATAGGTAGTCTGGAGGGGGACAATGGCGGGGGAAGGGGGACATATGTAATACTTTCAACAATAAAGATTTAAAAAAGAAAAATAATCGTAAAAAAAATAAAATAAAATAAATCCTGAGCTTCCACAGACAGGTTACCATAAGCCCTTAAATTTGCTTTTCTATAGTCTCTATCTTGAGAGTGAAAAATCCACCCCTCTGATAATTAGATCACGATGTACCCAACTGAAACCAGGACAGTAACAAAGTGGACAGAAAACAATGTTTCTCCCAAGGCCACACCAACGGCTGCGAAAGGACTAACAGTCCCTTTTGTGTAATTACTGCTTTTTTACTAGTCACTTCCTCAGACCCACTTCATTCCTCCCTCCCACCTCCCTAAGACTGCAGGGGAGGCCTAAACTGCCCCGTCTCAGGACTCAACCCAGTAAGAAATGCCCCCCAAGTCCCCTTTCCATGAGGCCCCCATTCCTCTCCTGCATGGCCTCCCCTGCTTCAGCAAGTTTGTAAGTTTAACTTTGTTGGACTGCTGGTGTATTTCTGGTAGTCCCATCTGTGAGGTATTACTAGTCCAGTAATAAACGGTGTTTTGTTTTTTTTTTAATGGAGAAGGGGAAAGCAAGCGCTTTAAAGTTTCTCTTAAGTTAAGAAAAAGAGTCACTTCCACCTAAAACAATTCTATCCTTGGGAAATCTTCTTGAAGGTCATGGATTCTCTTTGTATCTTTACTGTAGCCCTCCTCAGGAACAGTGGCACTCAGCTCAGAGCCCTCATGTGAGGACATGAGACCACAAAAGAGCCGATTCCCGAAAGTTACCCCAAGGCCTGAACCTCGGGGAATAACCCAGACCTGGCACTAAAATGGAGAGAAGATAGTACCCAAAGCCATCCCCAAGCTCTCCGATAAATCCCAGGGCTCAGAGACCAAAGAGGCTGGCAACTCCAAGGGAGCTTACCTGCAAGGTTGGAGTCTCGGAAGGAGGCAGGATGAAATGGGTACCCTCCTAGCCACGTGGAAAGTACGAAAGGATTCTAGGACGGGGCAGGAAGGCTAGGGGTAGTGGGTGGTGACCTGCCCCATATAAGGGGACAAAGCCTTATTTACATCTTGCCTGGGGCGAGAATGGGCCGTTCCCAGACCCAGCATGCCTGGGGCATAGGAGAGGGAGGGGCAATCTCTTTGGAGATTTAGGGAAGCAATCTTCTGTTCTGCCCTGAATCTAGCTGGATCTAGCTGGAGGGTCCAGCAGCAGCCACAGCATGAAACAAGCCCACACAGGCCCAGCTGAGCTGAGCTCTGAATTTTAGATCTTCTAGCTCAACCCTGCAGCCTGTCCTCTGCTCCGGGTCCTGCAGGGGGAGTTTCAATGGTGGTTAGTCCTCATTAGGTCCTGTGTGGTGTGGCTTCTCCCCTTCTCAGACCCTATCTCTATTCTGCCCCTTTTGGGCTTCTCTCCCACAACCACTCTGGCCTCATGCTAACCCCACAGTTTAGTCATGGAGTCTTTACCTTAGTCATTCCCTCTGCAGGGGGTCTCAACACCCAGATACTACTTCCTTGGCTAGCTCTTCCAAGCTTTCGCCAAATCTCAAGAAATTCCCAAATCTTTTTTTATGTTTTTATATATTGATTTGTTTTAACAAGAGGGAGGGAAAGAGAAACATTAATCTGTTGTCCCACTTATTCATGTATTCATTGATTGATTCTTGTATGTGCTCTGATCGGGGATCAAACCCCAACTTTGGTGTCTAAGGACGAAGCTCTAACCAACTGAGCTACCAGGCGAGAGCCGAAAGCCCCTTTAGTTCGAGGGCCAACACTCTCACCACTGAGTCAAAACGGCCAGGCCAGAAATTCTCAAATTTTAATTTCGCCTGACTGTCTTTGAAAATATTGCAACCTGTTTCCTCACTCTCAATCTCCTTAAGTCTGCTCTACTTTTTCTTTATTTCATAGCATTTACTTTCTATATCGCCATAGAATGAGCTTATTATGTTTATTTCTTGTCTGGCTCTCCTAGCTAGAAGAGAAGCTTTCTGAGGGTAGTTATCTTTGCCTATTACCTTCAGATTGTGGCCTAAAAAGGCAATTCTATGGAAAGTAACCTCACAGGGTGACCAACTGGGCAGAGCAAGGTGGGTCGTCATGCCCCAGGCTTATAACTACTTTAGAGAAAGGTGTTAAGCCAGCCCTGTCCATTGTTCTTGTGCACCAAGTTTAACACAGCTTTGAAATGCCAGAAATAATACCCTGGAAGGTGTAACCACCCTCAAGAGAGCACACAATCTTGTTAAATCTGTAATCCAATCCCCACTCACTTTCTCCCACCTTCCTTATGTTCCCTCCTTATTGTCACATTCATAAACTGCAAAACCTTTATTCTCCAGAGCATTTGAGATCTTGCTTCCTGGCAATGGTTGTCAGGTTACCCCAAATAAAATCTTATAAAAATTATCTCCAGGTTTGAATGTTTTTTACATCCACAAGATGTATCCCAAGTTCCTAGAACAGTGTCGGGCATGTAGTAGGTGCTCAATAATAACTGGGTGAC
>PVJN01014605.1:31737-46488 GCA_004026805.1 Lasiurus borealis | reverse complement strand
CCCCCCCGCCCCAATTTAGTAGTTAAAACCAATAACTGTCTGTTATCTTACGCAATTCCCACGAGTCAGGATCCAGGATCAGTTTATTCAAAAATTTTTTAACATATTTTTAATTGATTTTTTATAGAGAAGAAGGGAGAGGGATAGAGAGTTAGAAGCATCGATGAGAGAGAGACATCAATCAGCTGCCTCCTGCACATCCCCAAATGGGGATGTGCCCGCCACCAAGGTACATGCCCTTGACTGGAATCGAACCTGGGACCTTTCAGTCTACAAGCCGGATGCTCTATCCACTGAGCCAAACCAGTCAGGGCAGGATCCAGAATCAGTTTGGCTAAGGGTTCGGCTCGGGGTCTCTCATGAGATTGTACTCCAAATGCTGGTCAAGGCTGTGGTTATCTGCAGGCGGCCTGGGCCTGACGCCTTGCTTCCCAGGTGACTGACCGCCATGGCTGGCAGGCTGGTGCTGGTCTTTGGCAGGAATTGGCCTCAATTCCCCAGAACGTGGAGGACTCCCCGGGGCTGCTTGAGTGCACTCACAACATGGCTGCCGGTCTCCTCCACAAGAGGTGATCCAAGAGCAACAAACAGGCAGAAGCTGCATGTCCTTCAAAACGTTGTCTCAAAGTCCCACATCTCTGCCTCTGCCATATTCTGTTAGAAGCAACTCACTCAAGGGGAGGGAAATTAAGCTCTACTCTTATTTTTAAAAAATGGAGATTATTGTTGAGAGTATACAGATATCCCTCATTCCCTGTCCCTCACCGTTGCCCTCCCTCCATCCGGCTCCCACCCACACCTCATTCCTCCCTCTATCTATTGTCTGTGTCCAAAGGTTATGCATATTTACATGTAAATCCTTTGATTAATCTCTTCCTGTAAGCTCTACTTTTGAAGAGGAGATATCAAAGAATTTGCAGCTGAGACCGGTTTGGCTCAGTGGATAGAGTTATCGGCCTGTGAATTGAAAGGTCCTGGGTTCTATTCTGGTCGGGGGCATGTACCTTGGTTGTGGGCACATCTCCTATAGGGGGTTTGCAGGAGGCAGCTGATCAATGTCTCTCTCATCGATGTTTCTGACTTTCTATCCCTCTCCCTTCCTCTCTGTGAAAAATCAATAAAATATATATAAAAAAAAAGAATTTGCAGATGTTTCGAAAAACCACCCTAATTACTCTCAAACACTGAAAATTACATTGAACAAATTAAAGGGTGCATTTCAGAGATATTTCAAAAGCAGTTACGCCATGTCTTATGTATATTGTTTGTTAATATACAATGCCTTATTTTACTGTGCTTTTTTTTATTGCTTATTACCATTGTTTTTGAACAAAGAATCATTGAATATTGCGTTTCTTGGGTGTGACTCTTTTTTTAAAAATAATTGTGTATTTCTCCATTAACTGAGATCTTTTATTTTTAAAAAAATATATTTTATTGATTTTTTACAGAGAGGAATAGAAAGTTAGAAACATTGATGAGAGAGAGACATCAATCAGCTGCCTCCTACACACCCCCATTGGAGATGTGCCCACAACCAGGAATCGAACCTGGGATCTTTCAATCTGCAGGCCGACACTCTACCCACTGAACCAAACCGGTTTCAGCTTGACTCTCTTCTTATTGCTCTGGTTTCTTTGCTACTATGTTGTCAACACTGTTTAGGGTTCCATTAGTGAAAATGTTTGATATTTTAAAACATTTTTTTTTTGTATCCGTTGATGAATTTAAGATCACTTATTAGTACCAGACTTTGGCAATGAACATGATTTGTCTAATGACAGGGAGACTCAAACTCCCTGGCTCAGAAGTAAAAGAAACTCCCCCTCTCCCCTCCACCCTCTGGTTCTCAGATAAGTTCCTTTCGCCAGGGCACCTATAGTCTATAGCAGTGGTTCTCAACCTGTGGGTCGCGACCCCTTGGGGGGGGTCCATCAACCCCACCACAGGGGTCGCCTAAGACCATCAGAAAGCACAGATATTTATATTACGATTCACAACAGTAGCAAAATTACTGTTAGGAAGTAGCAACGGAAATAATTTTATGGTTGGGGGTCACCATAACATGGGGAACTGTATTTAAGGGTCGAGGCATTAGGAAGGGTCTATAGGAACGTAGTTCCAGTGGAAGCAGGCTTCTGTACACAAATGCTGGCTGATGGAATGAAAAGTTCACATTGTGGTCAGCTACACGTCAGCCGGAAAACCTGGTGAGAAATTGCCTACGGCTACTCAGAGGCCATTCATGACAGACAGAGCCTGTGAGTGACGGAGTGACACTCCGGCTGGTTGGCTATGCTGTTTGTGTATTGGACATAGGAGAAGCTCCCCCGTGCGATGACAGCTCCCGGGCCTACCTCCTAATGACCAAAACGGTAACTTCAGAATTCTTCATTGGACTATCCCTCCAGACCGTCCTCCATGTGAAACCTCTGGGGAAGCTTTCAAGGTACGGCCGCTGGACTGGAGAGGACAGGGATCGAGCCTCTGGACCCCTGATGATAAATGGTTCCTGTCAACTCGAAAGGTCCCCTTTTCCCAGACGGGGGTGCTTTTAAGTTTCTTGGTAGATTAATTAGTAACTGGAGATGGATAGCACCGTTCTCTGAACTGTTCCCACTTTATAGCAAAGAAAGCACCAGTGGATGACGAAATCTGAAAAAAGGATATGTGTAAGATAATCGCTTAAACGTCAGGCCTTGTCAATCATGTGCAGATTTCCTCTCTCTGCCTGGCTCCTGCCCTACCACAACGCTGTGGGTGGAGCCAGCTGGTAAAGGGAAAAGGGGTGCAGGAGAGATGCTTTCCCCTCCCCCCCATTGCATTGCTGGGAAGTTCAACGCCTTGAATACCTGAGACGTTTCTACTTGTATGAAACGTGGAGTGGAGGTGGAGTGGAGCTGGTGGAAGCTCGTTGTTTCAGAAAGTCATCAGATTTTATGCAACGGGTGCTAAAGGGACACAAAACAACTACTGTGGTTAGAGCCAGTTTGTATCTGAAAATTGTTTTGGGTCGGAGGAGACACACCTCAGGTGTATTTATGCTGATTTTTTTTAAAAAAAGTACATTTCTTTATTGATTTCAGAGAGGAAGGGAGAAGGAGAGAGAGATAGAAACATCAACGATGAGAGAGTATCATTGATCGGCTGTCTCCTGCACACCCCCCTACTGGGAATCAAGCCTGCAACCCAGGCATGTGCCCTTGGCAGGAATCGAACCTGGGACCCTTCAGTCCGCAGGCTGACGCGCTATCCATTGAGCCAAGCCAGCTAGAGCTATGCTGATTTCTAAGCGATGGAAAGTGGTGTTGCAACAGTTAAACTGACGATGACCCAGCGCTGGGAGAAACTTTATAGATGGTTTGTTTTCGACCCCAGGGACATGAAATGACTCAGTGAGTCACTGCTTAGTGAAGGGATGTGGGCACAGCGAGGACTAGAACTTTCTGGAAAATCAAACCCACAAGTTTTGGATTTTCACTCTTTGTGAAATAGTCATTTAATTATAGGTCATTTTGTGGATAGGTTTTCATCTGGGGGTGGGAGTAGGGGGAGAGAAACAAGAGCTGCAGAACTAAACAGAATATACGTTGTAAAAACAACCCAGTGAAATTCACTTTCAAACAATGGTTGCCCGTGAGACCCTCTCAGGGTGGGGAAAGGCAAGGTGCAGGTTGCTGGAAGTGAGCTAGCAGCATGGGTCCTAAATGAACTTGAGGCCCCTTACTTTCTCCATGTGACATTTCTTTCTTGGGGAGCCACACCCTCAAGGAGGAGCCGGGGGGCGGGGGGGGGGGGAACTTGCAGGAGCCGCCCTCTGATGGCTGGTAATAGTAATGAGTGCCGCTCTGTGCCCGTGATAGTTTTATTTATTTTAGGTTAACACTGCCCTACGTGAAACCCTTAGATTGACAACCAAAGTCTGACTTGTGATCGTTGTATTAGCGATCACCTCTGACAAGTGGCATAGCTTCATTTTATATTAAAATCTACAAACAATATCCAGCCTCAAACCTTCTCCTTTTTCCTTTTTTCTTGAATATATTTTTATTGATCTCAGAAAGGAAAGAAGAAGGAGAGACAGAAAGATCCATGATGAGAGAAAGTCATGGATCAGCTCTCTCCTGCAAGTTCCCCACTGGGGATCAAGCCCACCATCTGGGCATGTGCCCTGGACCAGAATCGAACCTGGGACCTTTCAGTTTGCAGGCCAATGCTCTATCCCCTGAGCCAAACCAGCCAGCGCTCTTCTCCTTTTTCTTCCCAAATGACTGTCCCATGTCCTGTTTTCAAAGGCAATATCAGCCAGGGAGGCCCTACAACCATGGTGAGCCCCATGGCCCTCACAGCAGACAGAAAGGACTGCCTGAAATCCCAAAACTGCCTTCTCCTCTTCTGCACTCAACAACAGATGTCTCCTGACCAAAAAGGGGAATTTTGAAGCTAGAAGGATAATTAAAGTTCCTTTGAACCTGATTTTTACGTATATACCTTGTTTCCTCCAAAGTAAGACATCCCCCGAAAATAAGACCTACATCCAGTTTTGCCTCTCACTGTAATATAAGGCCTTCCCCGAACATAAGGCCTCCCCGAATATAAGGCTTCCGAAGCTACCGTCAGGCGTCTGACTCCTGATTTAAAGAGACCTCGCCCTGCCTGAACAGCTCCGGCTGCGCTGCGGCCCATCAGGGAGCTGGTTTGTGATGACAACGACTACCGCACCATAGACAGGTCATAAATTCCCTTTTTTTCTGTTCAACAATAAATGTGTACCGTCTTCTTCATGGAAAAATAAGACATCCCCTGAAAATAAGACCTAGCGCATCTTTGGGAGCAGATATTCATATAAGACACTGTCTTATTTTCGGGGAAACAGGGTCCTACAGAGCTGGACTCGGTCAAGGTTACATGAGATGATACAAGAGATTGGGATGATACAGTTAGTTGGGCTCCAAGAATTCCCCTTGAAAACATGAATTCTCTGAGCAAAGGACCATCTTCAGCCAGCACCTCAGCGAGGATGGTGTGATCTAGCCGCCAGACACGGGCATACGGGGGGAGGAGGCGATGCCGAAGGGGATACCTGGCCGCCCCCAGATTGGAGGCTGGGTCCTCACCGGTGAGGCCAGCACCGGAAGTCTGTTTCTCCGTGTTTCCCGCACCCCCGGGCGGTCCCTGGGGGGCACCCACAGGAGGTGTCATTTGGAGCAGGACAGGCCTGCGGCCTGCTGGCTCGCCTCCCTGGCCTTGTACCCTCTTAGCTTCACTCCGACCCAGCAGCCGGGAGTGCGTGGGACTTGGGGATCCCAGCTGAAACACGGCAGGGCTTTCTGTGGAGGCTCCTCAGCTTCTGGAACCTTCCCCACCACATCCTGCACCTGCTCCTTCTGGGACAACGCTCAGGAGGAGGAAGAAAAGGTGCAAAAGGAATGGGTAGAACCTCCCTTTCTCTGTAACAAAAAAAACCCCCCAAACTTAAATGGAACTAAATGGAAACAAGAGATGGAACTGGGAGTTTTTCCAGAGTGGCGTGAACTCCGTGAACCAATCACTGTGGCTCTCATTGGTGAGCTGGTTGGTGGTGGGTTTCCACACCCGTTTCACTGACTTGTTGGCAACAAGTGTGAGTTTTCCCGCTCGATGAGGCCTCTGGGAGCGCTCTGAAAAGCCTATGGAACCAGCCGACTCCCGCAGGAAAAGCCTGATTGACGTTAATTTTCCTCCTTCCCCTTTGATGTTAACATGGACCGAAACGCTTCCTGCTTTTCTCCTACGTTCGTTTCCTTACCACCTTTCCCTCCCACGCCAAACGGTCATAGCGTTTCCAAACACAAGGGTCTGGTTGTGGAAAACGAAGGAAGAGGGTCCCGTTACAGGCTCAGATGTCTAAGGACCCCAAAGGGGAGGCATAAATGTGCTTTTCGTGGAAAATCTGGACGTGTTGATTAGCGGGGGCTGGAGAATTAAAATACCCTCCATAGAATAAAACTGGAAGAATGTTCCTTCTCTGCGCGCAATTGTAGCTCAATAACAAAGAGCCAGCATCCTTTAGATCAGCGGTTCTCAACCTGTGGGTCGCAACCCCCTTGGGGGTCGAACGACCCTTTCACAGGGGTCGCCTAAGACCATCGGAAAACACGTATTTCCCATAGTCTTAGAAACCAACACACCGCTCCTCGGTGTAGCAAAATGTAGCAGTGTAGTTTACTGTTGTCATATGAAGACTGTTACCCATGCTACACCACGATTCAAGACAAAATTTCATCTATTTGTAATTAGAAATAAATATTTCACAATATATAATTACATATTGTTTTTGTGCTTAATAACTATACTTTAATTATGTTCAATTTGTAACAATGAAAATACATCCTGTATATCAGATATTTACATTACAGTTCATAACAGTAGTAAAGTTACAGTTATGAAGTAGCAACGGAAATAATTTTATGGTTGGGGGTCACCACCACAAGAGGAGCTGTCTTAAAGGGTTGCGGCATTAGGAAGGTTGAGAAACCACTGCTTTAGATGGAACCCCAAGTTCATGAATGGTGCTAAGTGATAGTTTGGCACATCTGTATGTATTTATTTGATTTGATTTAAAGTGGCATCATAAAATCTTTCTGTCGTGCCAAACTCAAATTCGAAAAACACAAAATAGTCAATAAACAACGATCGCTATGTTCTTCTTGTTAACACATAAGATAATTTTGTAAACTGTGAGCTTGGTGTGTGCATGATCTGCGTTCTATTGCTGCTGCTACAAGTTTACTTTGCTCGTGCAATGATGGTTCTGTTTTGAGATTTAGAATGACCTCCGTCAATCCCTTTTTTGTGTGTTTTTTTTTCCTGTCTGTTATCATCAGCGGGCAACTCAGGTCTGAAACAACAACCGTGGGGTCTGAACCTCTTGGCATTCCGTGTGCTTGTCGGAGGCCGAGTCCCACAGCGTGGAGGGGAGGCTCCAGAGCGGCTGGCGGGATGGCCGCTCGTCTCCTTGGACTCTGCAACCTGAGAGCTGGAACAAGACGTCTCGTGAACCCGTGGGGGAGGAGGAGGCGTCCTTGTTTCTGCTCCGGTGCTGGTTTTGCAGCACTTGCAGGAAAGGGAGCTCAGCTTGCGTGTGATTGCCCCATGGGACGAGTCTTAAAGAACAGCTATGGCCGAAACTGGTGTGGCTCAGTGGGTAGAGCGTCGGCCTGCGGACTGAAGGGTGCCAGGTTCGAATCTGGTCAAGGGCACGTACCTTGGTTGCGGGCACATCCCCAGTAGGAGGTGTGTAGGGGGCAGCTGATCGAAGTTTCTCTCTCACCGATGTTTCTAACTCTCTATCCCTCTCTTTTCTTCTCTATAAGAAATCAATAAAATAAAATAAAAACAAAACAGCTATAAATCCTGGAAAATGGGGTTCAACAGGGTCAAGGTTGCTCTTTAGAGTGAGAAAAGTTTAATCGACGTCTCTAAGCCTGATTTAAAATAGGTGAGCTTTTCGAATGTATACTACCCACTTGACATTGAACTCTGAGTTACTGAGAGGGCTCAGAAAACAAACAAACAAAAAAAAGCCAAATATCAGCTTTCCAACTGTAGGAGGACTTCACTAAAGTGACTGAATGATCAAAAGAATTCCAATAAGTAGGGCAACCCTTGCGAGACTTAAGGGAACAAACAAACAAACAAAAATGAGGACTGACTCCCTGGATTATCGGATGGGAAGGCTAGCACAGGTGGTAAGAAAATCGCATCACCACGGTGTGGAGAATTCAGAGCAAATGGGATTAAATGGGAGAGGACCAGCAGCGGCCTGGATAACTGAGTTAGCCAATGCCCCTGCAGGGAGCGGGTGCCATAGGTAAGAATGAGTATTTCTCAAGGTAAAAGCAACACAAGAGACACACATGCGGCGATTATAGGCGAGGGAAATATCACATAATTTTGAATGTCCTGGAAATAGGAAAAAAGCAACATGCCGAAACCAATTGGCTCAGTGGATAGAGCGTCGGCCTGCAGACTGAAAGATCCCAGGTTCGATTCCGGTCAAGGGCATATACATTGGTTGCGGGCGCATCCCCAGTAGGGGGCGTGCAGGAGACGGCTGATGGATGTCTCTCTCTCATCGATGTTTCTAACTCTCTATCCCTCTCCCTTTCTCTCTGTGAAAAATCAATAATATATATATATATACATATACATATATATATATATGTATATATATATACATATATATATATGTATATGTATATATATATATATATATATATATATATATAAAATTAACGTGATGGGAAGAAAATGATAATCTTAGGTTGTGAGATAAAGTTTAATATTTGGAGCATCTTGCTTTACTTACTCATTTTTTCCCTTTCATTTTGGAAACCATTGTTTCGGACTGAGGAAGAATAATAACATATGAACTGGTTCTGGATGAGAATCTCACCCATCCTTAAAATCCCCTTGTCTGGCATTTCCTGTCACGGAGGACTGCAGAAGAAAACAACCCCTTGCCCCCACAAAATCCCAGGATGCCTTCGATTCCTCAGGGCTCCTTGTGTGTGCTCAGAATCCTCCCGGTGCCTAGGTTAGTGTCTAACAAGCAAACGGTTCATGGAGTGAATAAATCACCTACACACCTAAGTAGGAAGCTGGCAAGAGAAATCAGGGAGACCTGGGATCCAGTGCCAGTGCTTCTACAGGGCCAACCTGACTTACAAAAGGACCTGTGCCGCTCCTGGTGAAATGCCAGGAACCGTGGCGAATACCTCTGTGCCACGGAAGAGGCGTGCCCCTGAAGAAGATGGCATGGCCGGGGTTTGGGAACGTGCACCGGGTACAATGGAGCACCCTGGCCACAGGGGACGGCCGGCAGAGAAGAAGACTCGGCAGAGCTATACACGATCGCTTTGTGTCCACTTGAGTGTCCTAAGATTCCGCCTTTACGCCAGCGGTGACTTTGGGGGTCTCAGCCAGGAAGGCAGGCCGCCCTAAAACTTTCACGGGCTAGCGGCTGTAATTAAGGTAGAAGGCCTTGTTTAAATAGTAACTAGCCGCCAGGAGTGGAAGTGTAGACAGAACGCTCATTCATTTTAGAGCAGTGGTTCTCCACCTTCCTAATGCCGCGACCCTTTAAGACAGCTCCTCCTGTGGTGGTGACCCCCAACCATAAAATGATTTCCGTTGCTACTTCATCACTGTCATTTTGCTTCTGTTATGAACTGTGATATAAATATCTGATAGGCAGGATGTATTTTCATTGTTACAAATGGAACATCATTAAAGCATAGGGATTAATCACAAAAACAATATGTAATATATATTGTGAAATATTTCTTTCTAATTACAAATAAATGAAATTTTGTTTTGAATCGTGGTGTAGCATGGGCAACAATATTCACATGATAACAGTAAACTACATGGCTACACTTTGCTACGCCGAGGAGCGGTGTGTTGGTTCCTAAGACCATGGGAAATAGGTGTTTTCCGCTGGTCTTAGGTGACCCCTGTGAAAGGGTCATTCAACCTCCAAAGGGGTCGCGACCCACAGGTTGAGAACCGCTGTTTTAGAGGGTTAATTGGTGATCCCGTTAGAGATCTCAGCCGGGCCTTCCTCTCTAGCTAGGCTGTGTGTATGTCCCGAGCGCAGACAGCGTACGGACCCCATGTGATGAAATTTAGCAAACGTTTGCCCGACTCTCAGAGTTTTAGCTGTTAATGACGAGTGCAGAGGCACTGGAAAACGCTGTGAAAACATCAAACACAATTCCACGGCAACGTCATTAACACTTGACCTCCCTTCATCATCACGGGGACCATATGGCCCAACTGATTCGTGTTTTTTCCAAAGTAAGTGTTGCTAGATTCCCCTTTCATAGTCAGTGATGTCTTGATGTGGAGATAAATTATGTGGTCACTTTAATCATCATCATCATCATCATCAAAGACTCAGCATATAGTGATGGCTGTAACTAAAAAGATCATTTCCCTCCCTCCCCCAGGATCCAATGACAAATATCAAGATCCGTCTCCCTACTTATTGCCATAAAGATACCTAACAATTGATGCTATTAAGTTAAAAAACAACACAACTTTTTTTTTTTTAAAGGGCCACTACTCTATAGGAATTTTATCATCGCCTTTGCAAAGTTTCCTGGCCTGCCAATAACTCTTGTTAAAAAAAACCCCAAACTCACTGTATTCGATAGCGGCATACCTGAGTCCTTGTGCTTTCTCACTCCTACACATGAGTTTCATGGAAGGTGGGTCTGATACGATTTTACCTTTAAAAACGTCTCTCCTTCCTGTCGATTGCATCTCACCGCGCCATACGGCGGATCCTGGGCCACCTTTTCAGCCTGTGCCTCCAAACAGGCCTGGATACACAACGCCTATCACGCTCCTTCAGGCATATTTAAGGAGAGAGAGCAGCGGTTGGCACCTCGGAGGCAGCCACAGATATTTGTTGAGTGAATAAGAACCAGCCACACCTTTTGGTTCCGTCCTAGGTGCTGCCAGCCAGGTGGTAGGAAGTGGGGGAAGGAGAGAAAGCGCTGCCTCAGGTAGGTCTGCCCTCAGAGGGTTAACAGGGGCCCAGCACAGGAGGTAAATCTAGGAGCCGCAGTTGAATGTTAGAATCATTAAGGGGCCGCAGACTCTCCAGGAGCAGGAGGCATAACCATATGGGGGCTGGGGGGCAGCTTGAAGGAGGAAAGGTAAACATTTGCACTTCTGGATTTGCCCTCCCATCAGGGGTAGCTCTGGTCCCTGGATGGAGAGACTCCTGAATGTGGAAGGACCCTCCCCCTCCTCCTCAGTGGTTCTCAACCTTCCTAATGCCTCAACCCTTTAATACAGTCCTTTATGTTGGTAACCCCCAACCATAACATTATTTTTGTCGCTCCTTCATCACTGTAATTTGCTACTGTTATGAACCTTAATGTAAGTATCTGTGTTTTCTGATGGTCTTAGGAGACCCTGCTAGCTGTTGGCGACCCACAGGTCCTCATTCCGCTGAAATTGTGACAAGATACTTTTTTTTTTGGGGGGGGGGGGAGAAGGGGAGAAGGATGGGGGGAGGTTGGCTGGCCACTTCCCTTCCCCATGGGTGACTAATCCCAAGGTGCATGAGGTCGCTTTGCAAATATGGAATATCATAACGCGGCCTCATATATACCGATAACCGGCCGCCGCCAAAGGGAAGAAAGTGAAATGCGTTTACGCTTAAGACATTCATGGCAAACAAGGCCTCGCGGCAGAGCGCGAGCGACACACAAAGCTTTTCCCAGCGAGCGGGGCGCGCGGGTACCTCCTCCTGCCGGTCTGTTTGGGGGAGAGGGGGGTGTCCTGGCTCCCCCACGAGGCCGCTGCCCGGGGCGCAGCGAGCTCCCTCCAGAGCCAGCGGGCTCTTCGGGGTGCACGCCCGTCTCCCCTCCGCCTCCCGCCACCCCCCTGGACAGGAAAGTTCGCCCCCGGACGCGCGAGGGGTGCGCGCGGGGCCGGAGAGGGAAAGTAACCCGAGTCGCCCGGTTCGCCCCGCCCCGCACCCCCCCGCCGCCCCGAGTTTCACCGGGCGGCCCCGCCCCCCCTTTTATTCCCGGAGCCGCGGCCGGAGCTGCAACTTTGTAACCCGAGCGCCGCGCCGCGCGCCGCCCAGCCCGGCCGCGGGGGAGGAGGCGGGGGAGGAGGAGGCGGAGGAGGCGGAGGAGGGACCCGCGGCGGAGCCAGGGCCGCGGCGCACGCGGAGCGGGGCCCGGGAGCTCGCCGCGCGGGGAGGAGCCGGAGCCGGAGCCGGAGCGGGAGCCGGAGCCGCGGGAAGGAGCCCCGGCGGAGAGGGGGACCGCCGAGGAGCGGACCGCCGGCCCGGGTGGCCGTCCCGCCGCGGCGAGTGCCCGGAGCGGCCGCCGTGAGGCTCCCGCCGCGGCTGGAGGAGGAGGAGGAGGAGGAGGAGGAGGAGCAGCAGCAGCAGCAGCAGCAGCGGCCGGAGCGGCGGCCGCGCGGTGTCCGGGGCCGGAGAGGCCGCGCCGGGACGCCCCGCTGCCCGCGGCCATGCAGCCGTGACGGGCGCGCCCTCCCGGCGGCGGCGGGACGGACAGCGGGACGGACAGCGGGACACGGGACAGCGGGACACGGGACAGCGGGACACGGGACAGCGGGACTCGGCCGCCGGCCCCAGCCCCCCGCCCGCCAGCAGCCGACCATGGACCCCGTGACCAAGTGGAGCCCCAAACAAGTGGTGGACTGGACCCGCGGTGAGCGCGCGGGCGGGGCGCCCGGGGCGGGGAGAGAGGGGGTGTCCGGCCGCGCGGAGGGGGGGCTGGGAGCTGGCGGAGGGGGTGGGGGACAGGGTTTGGGGGTTTGGGGGGCTGGCGGAGGGGGTGTGGGGGGTTGGGGAGCTGGCGTAGTGGGGGGTGCGCGGCCCTCCTGGCGGGCGAGCTGCGTGGCGAGCGCCGCGCGGGGACGGCGCGAACTTCTCTCTTGGCGGGGCCCGTGCGCCCAGCCCCGGCGCGGGGTTCCGGCCGCGGGAGCCCCCTCCTGGCACCGGGGCGCAGGGGTGGCCTTTCCCCGGGGCGCCCCCGCCGCGCTGCCTGGAGGCGGTGCCCCCCGCCGCCCGGGCCCGGGGCGCGGGCACAAGGCGCCTTTGTGTGGGGGTGACTCCCTGCGGGGCCTCCCCGCGGCGGGACGGCCGGGCGGAGAGACAGACGGACGGACGGGCGGGCGGCGGGGAGGGTCGGCCGCTGTGTGGGTTGGAGGAGAGGCGCCCCGAGGCGCGCGCGCCGCCCCGAAACCCGGGCCAGACTCCGCGGCGCTCGCGAACTTGGGGCCCGGCCGGGCGGGCGGCGCGTGCGGAGGCCGCGGAGGAGCCCCGGGAAGCGCTGGGCCGGGGGGTGGGGGAGTGGGGGGCAGAGGGGGGGCGGGGAGAGGGGAGAAGGGAGAGGGGAGAGGGGAGAGGGGAGAGGGGACAGCAGTGGAAGTGCGTGCTGAGCCGGCGCGCGCGCACTTTTCTGACTTCCCCAAGGTTTCGAGGAAAAGGGGACGGAGCAGGCGCAGGCCTCTGCACTCTGCCAGGCGAGCCAGCTCCACCGGTGGTTTCAGGGGGCCCTCCCTGCTCTCCTCCGTCCCCGTTACTTCTTTCCCCCACGTCCCCCCGCCCACCCCACAGCTCAGCATCTCTGTTTCCAGCCACTGCGCCCCCTCCTCCCCCTGCCCCTTACTTCTCCCTGCTCCTCCAGGCAGGACTGGTGTCCGCTCTCATCCTGATGCCCTCAAGGGCGCAGCGCCTGGCAGTGTGTGTGCCGAGAGCCTTGTCTCTCTCTCTGCTCTTGCCCTTGGCCGTGGCCATGAGCCTGACATGGTAACCTGGTGGGGTGAGGTCATCTTTCCAGCCGCCGGCAGGGCTGGGGGTCATGAACACAGCTTGTCCGCCCCCCATGCCTCCTGCACAGGGGGATGGGGACCACGTGGGGTGGGGTGGGGTGCATGGGAGGTGTCCGCGGGGCGGGGTGGCCGCCCGTTTCCTGCTCCTGTGGGAAAAGGGAGGGGTACACTCTCCCCTGAGAAGAGGTGTGTCCAGCGGCCCCAAAACACCTGGGCTTTTCCCTCACAAACAGAGAGGAAACAGCACAGGCTGGCACATGGGGCAGAAGGTCAGTCATAGCAGTGGTCAGTGCTGGGCACCGGACGTGCTTTAGAGCCCGTTCTGCACTGGGGTTTGTTCCCCATCCAGCCACCTGCCCAGACGGAGGTGGCCGGTCTCCTTTGCCTGTCGGTCTGCCCCAGAGGCCACCTAGGAGAGGGGTGATGTGTGTGGGCAGACTTTCCGGCTCAGAGCTGTTCTGTCCAGCATGGGGGCCGGTGGCTGGTGCGAGTGTGGCATTCTGTGATTCTAAAGAGCACACACACATCATGGGCCTGTAGACCATCCCGTCGGTAGTTCTGAACAGCGCTTACATGCTGAAGGGATAGTGTTTTGGAAACATTTCCCTGAATACAACGCATTACTGACACCGACTCCGCCTGTTCATGTTTACCTTCCTAAATGGGGCGCTGAACCCCACAGGACCCCCGCTGCTCACGGGAGAGGAAGGGTTACCGCTGACCACGCTGGCTTCTCAGCCGCCAGCCTCCTTGATAACGTGCCACCAGAAAAAACGCTCGCAGGCACGCAGGCAGACACGCAGGACAGAGTCAGGTCTTCACACCCTCAAGACTGGTCTTGTTCTTTTTTATTATTATTTTTGGCTCCTCTTGGGAGTCGGGGGAGAAGTGTCAGCTCGCATCCTGTTGTGTCTGCTGAGCATCGAAAAGGAAAAGCGTGTTCAAGTGACCTGAGAGTCCAGCCTCCTTGACGGGAGGGCTGGGTGGAGATTGCTTTCCTCCCGGGGAAAATTTCCCGATGATCCGAGACCGATTGATTGATTGATTGATTGTGCCTGGAGCCCTGGAGGCTGATGGGTTACATACCTGTGGTGAGCACGTGGCGACTTAATACAGCTGTGCCCTTTTGGACCCATAAGTACATGCTCCGAGAATGACCTCCGGACTTTCTGGGCTGGGACCTGAGGGAAGAAGGTAAAAGGAGCGAACATCTAGGTGACAAGAGGCCACATGCTCCCGAATCACGTGGCCCGGGTCTTCAGTCTCTCTCCTGGTGGCGATGGGAAAGTTTTGGCTTTTTTAAAGGGACTCATGATGTATGCCGGTGCGTTTGCACGCAGGGCTATTTTTAGCTGCCTCTGCCAGCCTCTCTCCTCACACCCC
>PVJN01014605.1:18685-31637 GCA_004026805.1 Lasiurus borealis | reverse complement strand
TTTTTTATGATGATGATGATTGTTGGCGGTAATCTCAGCTGTGCTGTCACCGGCTTATCATCACAGTATCTCCGCGCTAAATATCAGAATGTGTCAGGCGCAGGTCTGAACACGGCGAGGATGAGTTCATCTCATGCGCAACCGCGGGAGCGAGCGAGGCACTCTGATGTCCATCTTGCAAGTTGAGACGGAAGCACAGAACGGTTTGGTGGCCGGCGGCACGCAGCTGGGAGGGGACAGAGCAGAGTCTGACCCCGGGCGGTTGGGCTTCGTGCCATCTTCTCGGGACGTCTGGCCAGGGGACTCTGGGTCTCACCACCTACCGGTGACTGGGCCTTTGGGATTCCCCCGATGGGCGGGGCTGATACCGGGGGTTAGAGGGGGAGAGTTTCTGGTGTGTGTGTGTGTGTGTCTTTTCCACATGTTTTTTTTTTTTTTAAATATATTTTACTGATTTTTAACAGAGAGAAAGGGAGAGGGAGAGAGAGCTAGAAACATTGATGAGAGAGAAACATCGATCAGCTGCCTCCTGCACGCCCCCCACTGGGGATGTGCCTGCAACCAAGGTACATGCCCTTGCCTGGAATAGAACCTGGGACCTTTCAGTCCGCAGGCCGATGCTCTATCCATTGAGCCAAACCGGTTTCGGCGGCTCCACATGTGTTGTATATGTCAGGAAAGCTAGTTGTAAATCAGATGAATTCAGAGGTCATGGCACCTTGCCTTTCAGATAATTCCGTAAACTTCTCTGCATTGTAATAATTGGAAAACACTCCCTGCAGCACATATTATGTGTCAGACACCGGGCGAAGTGCTTTAGTTAGACTTTGTTTAATCTTCAGAAAACCCAGCTAGGTGCATGAACCGTTATGTGCCCATATTAAAGTTGGGGGGAGAGAAAGGGGGAGGGAAGGGAGGGAGGGAGGGAGAATTTTCTCAGGGCCCCATATCTGTTGCTCTTAATTACCCTCCTCCCGTGTCACTCCATCGCATGGCCTGTACCGGGCAGCAGTTTAGGAGAGAGTGTGGGCTCTGGGTTCGTATCCCGGTTCCGCTCCTGACTGAGCTCTCAGTAAACCGCCATCCTCTTTCTCACTGCCTCCTCTCCTCCTCTGCCCGGTAGCCAGGTCAGTCTTGCCTTCAGGGGCACAGGCAATGCCGGGGAGGTTTCCCAGCCAGGTGCCCCTCCAGGCACCCAGGCCAGGACTTGCGCCGGCCGGTCAGCAAGGGTGTTGGTTAGCAGCCTGAGAGATGCCTTCGCCAATCTTGTGAACACGCAAAGCATGTTTTCTCAACTTTATTGTTTTTTAAAAATACGTTTTTAATGTTTTTATTATGTTTACTTATTTTTAAAGACATTTTTATTGATTTCAGAGAAGAAGGGAGAGAGAGAAACATCAATGATGATAGAGAATCGTTGATGGGCTGCCTTCTGCACACCCCCTACTGGGGATTGAGCCTGCAACCTGGGCGTGTGCCCTGACCTGGAATTGAACTGTGACCTCCTGGTTCACAGGTCAACACACAATCACTGGGCCACGCCAGCCAGGCTGATTTTTTTACAGAGACAGAAAGGGAAAGGGAGAGCGAGAAACATTGATGAGATCGAGACATGGATTGACTGCTTCCTGCATGCCCCCTCCTGACGGTGGAGCCTGCAACCCGGGCATGTGCTCTGACCAGGAATTGACCCAGCGACCTAGTGGTGAAGGGGCGATGCTCATTCCACTGGGCCACACGGGCCAGGGCTCAGCTTTTTATTCTTCCAGTCCCTGGGCTGCCCGGGAGCATGGCATCGGCACTGGCTCTCGCTGCTGGCAGCAACCCATGGGGCAGCTGGTCCACGGCTGGGCACCGCGTCCCCTGGAGGATGGCTGGCGACGCAGAATCACGGGCCAGTACATCAGACTCTGCCTGCTCACCAGATCCCGGCGACCCTGTGCTCGCTGCGGTTCGAGACACACCGTTCCTTACGTGGCCGGACGCGTGTCACACTTCACGGCGAGTCCTCTGCCCCATCTGACGTGGGCTCAGCCCCCCTTTATTTAAGTTCTCTGGCGATGCTTGATGTGGCCACTAACGAAAGCAACAGACAGTTTTCGGCTGAAACCGGTGTGGCTCAGTGGATAGAGCGTCGGCCTGCAGACTGAAAGGTCCCAGATTCGATTCCGGTCAAGGGCATGTACCTTGGTTGCCGGCACATCCCCAGTAGAGGACATGCAGGAGGCGGCTGATCGATGTCTTTCTCTCTTCCATGTTTCTAACTCTCTATCCCTCTCTCTTCCTCTCTGTGAAAAATCAATAAAATATATTAAGAAAAAAAAAGAAAGCAACAGTCTTCGGGTTGGAGAGGGGTCACCAGGGAACCATATACACGCATGCACGCACACACGCATATGTACACACATGTACATGCACATTTGTAAGCACCACCTGGCAACAGCCTCCGGAGATTCTCGGCCACTCCGTGCGATAGTTCCCCTGAGCCTTCTCGCCTGTTTCTTGGGATTGAAAGAGTTCTCATCTGTTTTGTTTTTTGTTTTTGTTTAAATTTTCTTTTAAGACAAGTAGTGAGAAGGGCGTGGCGGAGTGGCCGGTGGACACTGTGGTTGAATTTGTCCTCAGGATCCTCTGTGGGCCAGTCACCCTCTCTGGTCATCTGTGACTACGTGGTGTCCCCCACACTTAGCTGATTCTGGGGGAGATGTCGCTGTAGATGGAAAATGACACCGAATGTGTCGTTTGGGGAATAAACAACCGGGAAGGTACGGGCTGTGCCGAGCCAGTCGCTGTCTCGTGCTGTGTCCTTGGACAGTGGGAGGTGACCGCTCTGTGCTCCGGCTCCCCACGCCTCTCGCGAGGTCACATCACGGCGCAGAGCCTGGGGGCCTCCCTTCCCTGCCACCGCCTCCGGGTGTGACCCTGCTAGCCCCGGGACACGCGTGTTCTCTCTCAGCTGGCTTTCCGGCTCTCCTGTTTCTGGAGTTTTCATCACGGGGTAGCCGTGCTCCAGGGCTTAGAGTCTAGGCCAGGGGTCGGCACACTGCGGCTCGTGAGCCACAGGCGGCTCTGTGGCCCCTTGAGTTTTTAGCAAAGGCCAGCTTAGGAGGACCCTAATTAAGTTAATAACTATGTACCTACCCCTGTAGTTTAAGTTTATTTATTCATTTATTTTTTAAAATATATTTTTATTGATTTTTTTATAGAGAGGGAGGGGAGAGGGATAGAGAGTTAGAAACATCGATGAGAGAGAGACATCGATCAGCTGCCTCCTGCACGCCCCACAGTGGAGATGTGCCTGCAAGCCCCCAACCGGAATCGAACCTGGGACCTTTCAGTCCGCAGGCCGACGCTCTATCCACTGGGCCACACCGGTTTCGGCTATAGTTTAAGTGTAAAAACTTTGGCTCTCCAAAGAAATGTCAGTCGCTGTACTGTTGATATGTGGCTTTGCGGACTCGTGAGTTTGCCCACCACTGGGCGAGGCTGTGGTGAAGAAAAGTTACTTTCTGACCCTTGGCGAGTTTTCCCGTATTTGTACCCGTTCAGCTTCTCACAAGCCCGAGAGATGCGCCGCGAAGGCACATCATCGCCGCTGCGGACGAGGCCATGGAGGCTTTCGGACAGAGGCCAGCAGCTGGGCCCGAGAGGCTGCTGTCCTGCTGTCCGTCCAGCCTGCTTCCTCTGGCCGAGCTGGCTCCGCTCAGTTCTCTTCCAGGCACCAAGCATGAGGCAGGGGCGGCCTCAAAGAACTGACCTCTGTGTTTGCTGGTGACTGACCCCTTCAGGATTTACACTCCTGGGACGCGTACTTTTTCTTACATTTTCCTTTTTATTTATTCTTTTTTTTTTTTATAAAAAAATTCCACAGTGTAGGCAGGGATTTTAAAAAAAAAACTCTCTGCATGTTTTGGACCTGACCGTTTTGCCTTTGCGATCTTGCCAGTTGCTTGTTTTTATTGGAGCTGGTTGTGTGCTATTGTTACAGAAGGCAACTCAGTAATGAAGTGGATCGTTTGCCTCCGATTGTTGTGCTGAGTGTTCTCTTACAAGCTTTTGGTCTGATACAAGGAGCATGTCTGGTTGGTGGAACCATACACACACGCACACACACACACACCCACCACACACATGCACGCACACACACACGCACGCACACACACATGCACACACGCACATCATGCATTTAACTTTCTTTAGCCACATCTGCGACTTTTATGGCCCCATTTCCCGCCTGCCTTTGATTCTTCACAGCTTCTTCACTTTTAACTGCCTTCGGGGAGACTGGCAGGCACTAATAATGAACAAAACATGGCTTTGAAATACAATAGGACTGGATTCACATTCTCTAGCCGGCACTCAGGGGCTGGGAAGCTTAGGTAAGCAAACTACCTCCTCCAGGCCTCCCTCGGCCCCTCCTCTGTAAAACTGGACTCATCAGAGCCAGAGCCAGCTCACAGGGTTCGGGTCAGAATTAAAGAGATAAGATGGGGACAGCACTCTGCATACGGCAGCAGCGTCTGAGTGTCCCTTTCCCAGGCTTACTGAAATGTGTGACAGTTCCCTCCCCCCTTCTGTTGGTGGACGGGCGGGAATTAAAACAACCCCATCTTCTCTCTTCTCTTTGTGCGATGCTTTCCTTGAGGACCTTGTATGTCTTAGACAGGAAGGTGGGGCCACAGGAAGGTTCAGTGCTCGCTCCCTTGGAAAAGGCTTGAGAGGAACACTTAGTATTTTCCGGCGGATAAGATGACTTGCTAACCCAGGAAAATCTTCTCAGAAGTCAGGGATCCTCCTTTTTTTTTTTTGGTGTAGTGTTCCTTGTATGAATATATCACAACTCATGATGACGTCTTATAGGGCGGGTATATCCCAAACTCCGTATTTTAACTGGAAAAGTTGGGGGTCGTCTCATACGCCCAGTCGTCTTACACGCCGGAAAATACGGGTATGTTGACGCCCGCTTCCACTCTGGAGCGAAACAAGGGGACCGTTCCCTCTGCTGACCCCTGAGGTCACTCTGAGCCCAGGTGCTGTTCCAGGGGCGGGGGTTCAGCCGGTCCCCGCTGTGAGGTGGCAGCTGGCAAACAACACCAACAACAACACAGCAAAGCAGGCGAGCAGTAAAATACCAGCTGTTGCCAAACTCAAAAGTAGAGCCGAGACGTGGAGGCAAATGACTGGACGAGGGAGACCTTTTTGGGGGGTGTCCTCAGGGGTGCCTCTCGGAGAAGGGGATGTGGGGACATGAGGACAGGAAGGACGCGACTGTGGGGAAATTAGGGGGGAAGCAGTGTAGGCAGAGAAGCAGGAAGTGTTGGAGGAAAGGAAGTGGGGGAGTCGGGGAGAGTAAGGATGGGGGTGGGGCGGTGGTGGGGCTGGGGACACACCCAGAGGGTCCTGTAGGGTCTGATCTCCGTCAGGGCCTTATCCTGTAGGGCAGTGGTTCTCAACCTTTTTTAATGCTGTGACCTTTGAATACAGCTCCTCGTGTGGTGGTGACCCCCAATCTTAAAATTATTTCGGTTGCTACTTCATCACTGTAATTGTGCTACTGTTAATGAATCATAATGTAAATATCTGTTTGCCGATGGTCTTAGGCGACCTTGCTAGCAGTTTTCAACCTGTGGGTCATGATCCACAAGTTGAGAACCGCTGCTGTAGAGCCTAAGATCATCAGAAAACACAGATATTTACGTTATGATTCATTAACAATTAAGATTGGGGGTCACCACCACATGAGGAACTGTATTAAAAGGTCACAGCATGAAAAAAGGTTGAGAACCGCTGCTGTAGGGTCTGATCTCGGCCAGGCCTTTGCAATGTTCTCTGGTTGTTTTGGAAAGCAGGGGCATGACTCGATCGGAGTTGCATGTGGGGGCAGAAATGAATCCGGGAACCCAGCTGGAAGGTCTCATGGGATTCTGGGAACGGTGGGATCTGCTGGCTCCAGCAATGGAGAACCCAAGGTTGTAAGTGCAGTTGGTTCATGGATAGCTTCTCATCCCCGCAATCTTATTTTTTAAAAATATTTTTAAAAATATATTTTATTGATTTTTTACAGAGAGGAAGGGAGAGGGCTAGAGAGTTAGAAACATGGATGAGAGAGAAACATCGATCAGCCGCCTCCTGCACGCCCCCTACTGGGGTTGTGCCCGCAACCAGGATACATGCCCCTGATCGGAATCGAACCTGGGACCCTTCAGTCTGCTGACCGACGCTCTATCCACCGAGCCACACCGGTTCCGGCTCATCCCAGCAATTTTAAAGTGATAGGTGACATCCGGAGTGACTGGTCGCCGTGTAAATATTTTCCCTCCCCGCCGGTGTTAGGGGAGCCCCCCGCCCCCCCCTCCCAGCTCCCCGCATCCCGGTTCCCCTCGGTCGTTGTGCAGGGAGAGCGGCAGCTCTGCCTCTGCGCGTTCCCAGGCTCAGCCCGAGTCCTTGCTCTCCGCTGGCACATTCTGCCGGGAGCTTCGGTTTCCGACGCTGTTTACTCCTCCCTGAATGGGCTTTTTGTGAGAGCGGACTGAGCCCAGTTTGTTTTCTCTGACATCAAATGGCCGATGGGGCCGTTTTTTTAACCCGGGGATCACGAGGGCAGAGGCGGCGGTGTTTATTGGAGCAAGACCGGTCCTGAGGATGCAGCTCAGTCACCTGGAAAAATAAGAAAGCTTTTTTTCTGTGTGAACACGTCAGAAGTGTTGGAATCACAGGAAGTGGTAGAGAGATCTGATTTTAAACATCTGGCTCCACTGACGGACCGTCTTAATGTAAATATGTGTATCGATGTCAGAGTGGAAAAGAGAGGGAGAGTGTGAGAGAGAAACATCAATGATGAGAGAAAATCATTGACCGGCTGCCTCCTGTACATCTGTCTCCTCCTGGGAATGGAGCCCACAACCCAGGCATGGGCCCTGACCAGGAACTGAGTGTTGTTCATAGGTCAACACTCAACCACCAACCATGCAGACTGGCATAATTTTGCTTGAGAAAATAGCGCCACCATACTTTCGGCTGAATAGATGGTATTTTGAGAAATTTCCAACAGGTAAAAGTTGAACCCATTTAAAAAAATATTTTATGGATTTTTTACAGAGAGGAAGGGAGAGGGGTAGAGAGTTAGAAACATCGATGAGAGAGAGACATCAATCAGCTACCTCCTGCACACCTCCCACTGGGGATGTGCCCGCCACCAAGGTACATGCCCTTGACAGGAATGGAACCTGGGACCCTCCAGTCGGCAGGCCGACGCTCTATCCACTGAGCCAAGCTGGTTTGGGCCGATCCCATGTTTAAACAGTGCATCCCTTCGCAGTGGAGGAGGAGGAGGTGGCAGGGATCGGAGGCAGGCAGGCCGGGAAAAACCTGGAAGCGTTCCCTCTGCCCACCTCCCTCCCGCCCCCTCCCTCTGGGTAACGTGCCCCCGAGGAAAACCCCCGCGAGTTCCCTATCAGCAAAGGGCCCGATTATCATCCTCTGAGTCATGCTTTCCCGAGAGAAACCTTCTGAGTCAAAAGGAAACGTTCCATTTCCTATTTCCAGAGATTGGCAGCGGAGCGTGGGGAATTCTGTGCCTTTGGGTCTCGGCGTGGATGTGTGCGTGCCTGCGTGTGCGCGCGTCTCTCTCTCTGTGTGTCCCGCTCGAACTTGTGTTCACAGGGACAGTCTTCCCTGCCCTCGGAGTAATTTTATATCGCGTCTTCGGGACGGCCTGGCGTCTGATCGCGGCCACAGAGGAAAACCGGGTTAGTGTGGAGCGGGGGCCAGCCTTCCGGCGACGTGACACCTGTTGGAGTTGTCAGCACCGTCTTAACGAGGATTCCAACTGGAGCCCGCCGCTAACCGCGAGCAGATGCCGGCGGCGAGTGGCATCAGCCAAAGTGGCTGCCTCCCCCGAGGCCTTAGGCCAGCGGTTCTCAACCTGTGGGTCTCGACCCCTTTGGGTGTCGAACGACCCTTTCACAGGGGTCGCCTAAGACTATCGGAAAACACCTATTTCCCATGGTCTTAGGAGCCAACACACCGCTCCTCGGTGTAGCAAAGTGTAGCCATGTAGTTTACTGTTGTCCTATGAAGACTGTTGCCCATGCGACACCACGATTCAAGACAAAATTTCATTTATTTGTCATTAGAAATAAATATTTCACAATATACAATTACATATTGTTTTTGTGATTAATCCCTCTGCTTTAAAGATGTTCAATTTGTAACAACGAAAATACATCCTGCCTATCAGATATTTACATGACAGTTTATGACAGTAGCAAAATGACAGCGATGAAGTAGCCACGGAAATAATTTTATGGTTGGGGGTCACCACCCCATGAGGAGCTGTCTTAAAGGGTCGCGGCCTTAGGAAGGTTGAGAACCACTGCCTTAGACTGTTTGTGATACGGGGTTGGAAAAACATACGTATTCCTTGTGAGTGAGGCGTCTAGAGACATACGGAGTGAAGGGGTGTGGTTACCAGCAGCCCGAGCCCAGGTGGCAGGATCCCCTAAAAAGCTGGTTCGTTAAGAAAGACCCCTTTTGGAGGTGGAGGAAGTCTTCGTTCTTGTTTTGTCACCGTCTAACCGGGACGCCGGATGAGCACCTGTAAGTGTACATCCGACTGTTGTCCCGCCTCCTGGTATTTGTCAGCTGAGGTTCTCAGAAGACCATCTTCCAGCCACACACAGCGCACACACGTGGTGCTGCCCAATATCTGCCACTGTTGTGCTTGAACTTACTTTTTGAGCATCAGCATCACTGGGGACCTTCGGCCTTAAAGTCCCGGGGCCCCACCCCAGGCCCGCAGAATGGGACACTCTGCGGTCCCCCAAACCCAGGCTGCTGTGCCTTACAGCGGTCGCCAACCTCGCCGACCTCATGGAGCACCGGGCAGTTCTGGTGCTGTGCAAAATGCGTGTTTACTTATTTATTTTAAAAGTATTATCTCTGTTGCTGTCAGAGAGGAAGGAAGAGAGAGAGAGAGAGAGGAACATCAGTGATGAGAGAGAATCCACTGATTGGCTGCCTCCCACTGTTATGCCCAGAGTTTGGGGTCCCCAATAATCCACCACTAAGGAGCCTTTTCCGATGCAAAAGCAAAGAGTCTTTATTCGAACCCGGGCGTGGCTCCCAGCCTCTTTCTGGCGCAGCAGCGAGGTGAGAGAGCGAGCCGGGCGGGAACAGTGGGTTCTATGGGGCAGGATAATTAGAGGGCTTAGGAAGGTGACTAGGGTTACAGAGATGGGTCACTTGAATTGGGGTCTTTCTGTGGTTTAGCATCATGAGGACCCTTGCTGTGTTCCTGGAGCTTCATTGGTCCATTCGGGCGGTGGTCGGGGAAGCTAGGACATGGCTGGCACACCTGTGGCCCCTCCCAGAAAAGGGAGGGGGTTTAGGCAGGGGGCCCAGCCCTAGAGGACAAGATGGAGGGGAGTTCATCTCCTTTCACCACTGGGGATGGAGCCACAACTCCGGCATGTGCCCTGACGGAGCATCAAAGTGTGACCTGCTGGCTCCTAGGTCAGTGCCGAACCACTGAGCCACACTGGCCAGGCAACAGTGTAGAGCCACTGGTCTACCCCACTCATGTGTCGTGCGTAAAAACAAATGGTGTGGGTTACACTGGCCCCCGAATTCCCAGCTACAGTGGGTTTTTGGCTAATATCTCATGACGGGTCTGGAAGATGTTTTTTGGAGGGATGGTTGTTGTCTGTCTCAGTGGGTGAGTTAAGGCACCTCGGTCTGTAAGTGCCTCTGTAGAGTGGGCAGGCAGGAGTTAAAGCTGGTACCCTCTGGGGCTCCACCCCAGGCCTCTGGGATCCTCGTTGCTCGGTGAGGACTCAGCCCCAGGAAAACCTGGGAGAGCGGAGTGTCTCAGGGCTGTGGCGGTTTTGTGTGGCATTTCCAGACCTAACCGAGGAGCAGCGTGAAAACCCCTCCTCCCCATTCCACTGGGAGAGCGTGGGTCATTCTGTCACTTGGCACGCAGGTTCTGGCTTTGAACAGTGCAAGCGGATACAGCGAGATGTGCGGGAAGGAGAAAACAGGAAGGAGAAATACTCAGAGCGGCACACAGGTTGCTGCTCTGAGGATAAAGCTCTCTTGTCTGAGGGCATGGACTGGGGGGGTGAGGGCGGATGCAGTTGGGGAGCTTGGCCTGAAATAGAGAGAGACAGACACTCATAGGAGGAAAGGCTGACGACCAGGAATGGCACCGAGACTGGCAACAAGAGCTGCAAACTCAGAGGCCTGCAGGGGCCCGGCAGGCAGTGTCAGAAATTGAACTGCGGGGTATGCGAGACAGCAGGGAGCGGTGGAGACTGTGGCAAATACAAAGACTCATTTATTGCTCACTTTCTGCTGACTGCGCACCCAAAATCTTTCCCGGCACCTAGGTCTTCTGATGGCTGTTTTCCAATAAAGCTGGAAATCTGGATTTTTATGTAACACTTTCCAGTTTTTAGAAAACTGTTCATAGTGTTTTTTTTTTGTTTTTTTTTTTGCATAGGAAAAACAAAATATATCTGTCGGCCAGTTCTCTCTGTGGACAGCTGTGATCAGATGTTAACTGTCCAAGTGAGAAGCATACCTGTAAGATGTGAATACAATGAAGTCTATAGTCCTTCTTCAGCTATTTAGTAAACCTGCTTATGACTATAATTTCATTGTGCTGCCCCACTAATTCTGTTACTTCTAAAGTTGCAATATGTACCTCCATGCAGACCGTGCTGAGCCGGAAATGCACAGCTACACTGATGAACACAGCAGACCATGGCAAGTTACCCTTTGGTGTGAAAACAGGAATTTTCAGGTGGTTCCGGGAACCACAATTTGAGAGCCACTGTGGGGAGTGGGGATTGGGGGGTGGAGAGTGGGGAGTGGGGAGTGGGGAGGGGTGAGTAGAGGCTGGAAGACCAGCTCCAGGAGGCATTTGAGGTGGACTCTCATTGGGCGTTGAAGAGGCCTGAGCTACCGCAGAGGCCTGGAGAAAGAGAGGAGAGAGGTACGGCCAGGAGCAGACCGGAAGCCTGCGCAGGTGCGAATGTGCCCCAGTGCCTTAGCACGGCAGTGGCATTAAACATGTGTTGCCTTCTAAGAGGAGCTGCTTTGTGGGTTCAAGAGTGGGCACACGCTGCCAGCCTCAGAAGCCATTCTACAGTGGTACCTCGAGATACGAGTTTAATTTGTTCCATAACCTTGAGGCGTGGGAAACTATGAGACCCTCGAGTCTCGGTAAACTGGTGGGTCGTGTGCAGCCGGCCGATCCGCGCGATTACTCGTATCTCAAATGTTGCTCGTATTTCAAAGCAAAAATAGCTCGCTCGACAGCTTGTATCTCAAAAATCTCGTATGTTAGGGCACTCGTATCTCGAGGTACCACTGTAGTTGGGAGAGGAGACATCTTGCCTGGTGGAAACACCTTTAAAAAACAGCCTTTTTTAGAGAGTGCCCTCTCTCCCCGCAGCCCTAGAATAGTCTCCCGCTAACGAAGTGCAAATATCATGCAGTTTCGCACATGGGGCGTGCTGAAACCGGAGAGCGTTAGCTGGCATTCAGGTCCTCACCCGGGAGTGTGAGATGATGCAATCTACCAGACGGTGCCACTGTCTGTGCACGGCGCTTCCTAAGCCACAGAGCACACCGCAAGCGAGGGAGGATGAGGGCCGGCTTTCACGGGGACCGAAGACCGGTGTTACAAACGCAGACTGCCTCGAGGAGTCCTCGCCGCAGTCTTAGCGGGACAAGCAGGCTGGCTGCAGGTGGGGGAACCGGTCCCTGAGATTCGTGCCTCCTTTGGGCGCCAAAGCAGGTAGAAGGCCTGGACAGAAGGGCGCCCAGGGTGTGTAGGGCCCTTTAAGGGCCTGACATGAGCCATGTAGGTGGAAAAGATTGGTTCTGCCTGCATCCCGAACCCTGGAAGAATTCCTTGATGCTGTTGATTCACTTTCTTTGTGAAGATGTATCTGAAATACTCAGCGCGCCATGAAACCAGGTCTGCGATAGCGCAGAGATGAAAGCCCGTTGTTAGCAGGGACATTGGTGCAGATTGAGATTAAACCCATCAACTCTGAAGATAAGTCACCAAAAAGTATGTGCTGAGCACCTGTCACTTGCAACGTCTCTTCCAGGTGCAGCGCAGGGAAGGGTCCCTGTGCCTGCTGTCGAGTGGAGTGCACCGACAAGGCCGCGGTCATTTCAGCTGCAGGGCATCCTCCGAGGGCAGAGGAGGAGTATGTGACTCAGGTTTGAGCGAGCGCAGCATGGAGGGCTTCCTGGAGGAAGTGCCATTTAAATGGAGGCCTGCAGGAGGAACAGGACATAGTCAGGTGTAGAGTGGGGGGAATAATTGTCAGAAAACTGGCAGGCAAAGGAGAGAGAGCATGGCATGTGTGAGCAACCGAGCAAACCTGATGGGGCTAAATCTACCGTGAGGGGAAGTGGACAGAGGGGAGGCCGGAGGAATGGGGAGTAGGGAGGAGGCCAGAGCGCCTCTCTCTCTCTCTCCCTCTCTCTCTTTTTAAATATATTTTATGGGAGGAAGGGAGAGGGATAGAGTTAGAAACATCGAGAGACATCGATCAGCTGCCTCCTGAACGCCCCCCCACCCCCCACCGGGGATGTGCCCGCAACCAAGGTACATGCCCTTGACCGGAATGGAACCTGGGACCCTTCAGTCCACAGGCCAACCCTCTATCCACTGAGCCAGGCCGGTTTCGGCGTGATCGCCCCTCTGTATGGAACCTCGCGTTGTCCTGGGTTGTAGACCCCGCGTGAACTAGTCCCTCGTAGGCAGGGGCCCCTTTGCCTCTCAAGGAGACGGGTCAGCGGAGGACTCTGCAACCGTGAACCTGACTTCCTGAGGGTTTGCTTCCTTTGATCTGTGAACTGTGACACTGATTGGACTTCCCGCCTCAGGAAACATAAAAACTTCATTAAAAAAAAAAAAAGAAGGAACCGC
>PVJN01014605.1:0-11269 GCA_004026805.1 Lasiurus borealis | reverse complement strand
CTGGCTTATTTCACTTAGCATAAGGCTCTCCAGTTCCAACCAGGTTGCTGCAAATGGTAAGAATTCCTTCTTTTTATGGCAGCATAGAATTCCATGGTGTAGATGTACCATGGTTTTCTGATCCACTCATCTGCTGATGGGCACCTAGGCTGTTTCCAAATCTTAGCTATTGTAAATTGTGCTGCTATGAACATAGGGGTGCATACATCCTTTCTGATTGGTGTTTCTAGTTTCTTAGGATAAATTCCTAAGAGTGGGACTGCTGGGTCAAATGGGAGCTCCATTTTTAGTTTTTTGAGGAAACTCCATACTGTTCTCCACAGTGGCTGCACCAGTCAGCATTCCCACCAGCAGTGCACGAGGGTTCCTTTTTCTCTGCCTGTGCGGATGGTTGTAAAGGGTAAAGAACTGGGCTGCGGGTGGGGCCTTCCAGGCGGAGAGATTGAGGAGGCCCAGCTGTCCACTGGCAGGGCCGGAGGGGCAATTGATCATGGGGATCACGGTCAGTGACAAATGTCACCCTGTCCATCGTCCCCAGCCTTCCTCCGATGGGAAGAGGCTCCGAGCGTTCCCCCACCATCCTCTCTCTTCTTGCTGGGCTCCTGGGAGAAGTCTGACTGTGAGGCCTGGGGTCCGGATGAGTGTGTGTCAGGCGCCCGGAGGCTGGGATGGGATCGGGGAATCACGCTTTGCCTGGAACTCAGACATCTAGAGCAGCGGTTCTCAACCTGTGGGTCGAGACCCCTTTTGGGGCCGAACAACCCTTTCACAGGGGTCACCTAAGACCATCAGAAAACACCTATTTCCCATGGTCTTAGGAACCAACACACCACTCCTCGGTGTAGCAAAGTGTAGCCATGTCGTTTACTGTTGTCATAGGAAGACTGTTGCCCATGCTACACCACGATTCAAGACAACATTTCATTTATTTGTCATTAGAAATAAATATTTCACAATATACAATTACATATTGTTTTTTGTGATGAATCCCTATGCTTTAATGATGTTCAATTTGTAACAATGAAAATACATCCTGCCTATCAGATATTTACATGACAGTTCATCACAGTAGCAAAATGACAGTGATGAAGTAGCCACGGAAATCATTTTATGGTTGGGGGTCACCACCTCATGAGGAGCTGCCTTAAAGGGTCGCGGCGTTAGGAAGGTTGAGAACCGCTGGTCTAGAGGCAGAGGTCCTGGCTGGAGCCTTCCTGCCCCCCCCAGGAGGCTGTCGGGGTGAAGGTGTGGAGGCAGGCTTGCAGGTCCGGCTTCCGGAAGCAGACGGAGCTTCCTCTCCGTGTTCCCGGCCGTGGCGGAAGCAGATAAGGACGAGAGGAAGCAGCTGCCTGTCACGTGGCCGGCAGGAGTGCGGCTCATGGAGCAGCTTGCTCATCGCGGGAGCAGAACGGAGAGGCCTCGCCGATCACACCTGGGGGCCCTGGCATGTGGTTTGTTTCCATGGATTCACCCCCTCCTGCATCGCCTTTCTGGTGCCTGCGGATTTTACTTTCGTTTGGTCAGTCATACAGAATTTATTTTTAAAAAGATTTAACCATTGTCACTCTAGATCAGTGGTTCTCAACCTTTCTAATGCCGCGACCATTTAATACAGCTCCTCGTGTTGTGGTGAGTCGTCATGTAAATATCTGTGTTTTCCGATGGTCTTAGGCGACCCTGCTAGTGGTTCTCAACCTGTGGGTCGCTGCTGTAGAGCCTAAGACCATCAGAAAACAGGTCGCGACCCACAGGTTGAGAACCGCTGCTCTGAATAATTAAACAAAATATTGATCTCATTTTCCCCTCCCTGGCGAACCCTCCTCCTTTTTTAGTGTTGGGTGTGAGCACCTAACAGAACCCTGGCTAGGCATTTGCATACATGTGTATACAGATTCATGTTTAATTATTTCCATTTATATCAATGGACTCAGGCAGAGTTTGAACCTGATCCATAGTTTTTTTTTCTTTTTTACCTTTAATGCCATCTTAAAAATCTTGCCACCTCTCTCCATTTAGTTAAACTTCAAACATTTTAGAAGTGATGTTTAGACCATCAAACTTAATAAACTTTATCAATAATTTAGACTCCAAGCACCTCTAAGAACAGGATTGGGTCCCGGTCCGTCCACGTTGGTGCTGAGCACAGATGTGGGGGACTGCCTTATGGGGGGCTGGCGGGCACCTGGCAGAACATCTCGGCTCAGCCTGACGAGAGAGGACTGAGTTCTTGCTCAGAGAGTTTATTACTCAGTTCTGCTTGGCAAAATATTTAGCCTTGCCGAAACTGGTTTGGCTCAGTGGATAGAGTGTTGGCCTGCAGACTGAAAGTTCCCAGGTTCGATTCTGGTCAGGGGCATGTATCCTGGTTGCGGGCACATCCTCTGTAGGGGGCATGCAGGAGGCGGCTGATCGATTTCTCTCTCTCATTGATGTTTCTACTCTCTATCCCTCTCCCTTTCTCTCTGTAAAAAATCAATAAGATATATTAAAAAAATATTTAGCCTTTTCTTATGCCAGGATCGTATCAAAGTGAGAGGTGGCCCCGCAGACAATCGTGAGAACTCTGACTATGAAATTGGGAGAACGTGGGGACTTGTATCTTTCTCCAAAGCTTGCTTCGTGATTTTGCAAAGCCTAAGAGAGGTGGATCCATTTTTGACGCAAAAGAATTTTTATGTGGGGAAGGGGGACCCAGAATTGAGAAGAGAAAGCCTTTGGCAGAGGAAGTGGGTCAGGTCTGCGCTTGGATGGTATCTATGGCTGCTGACATCCTGGGAAGCACTTGACGGCAACTTGGTGAAATGGCCTTGCCCGTTGGAGTGTGCCAGACCCCAGAGCCCACAGGCATGGGGGCGGCTCCCCGAAGGGCAGAGGCAATTGTCCCGGGAGCAGCGGCCGCTGTTGGCATGCTGTCACCCTGACCTCAGCGCGTGTTGTTTAGACAAGGGGGAAGGCGCCTTCACGGCCTGACCGCTTGCCAGCCACCTGCCGCCATTCTTCTCCAGCGCTCGCAGAGCCAGCAGAGCCCGGTCTTCAGTCACTTTTAAAATAACGCAGGATGGCTCAGTGGTTGAGCGTCGATCTCCGAGCCAGGAGGTCACAGTGTGATTCCTGGCCAGGGCACAGGCCCGGGTTGCAGGCTCGATCCCGTGTGGGGCGTGCAGGAGGCAGCCGATCAGTGGTTCTTCCTCATTATTGATGTTTCTCTCTCTCTGTGAAATCAATATCCCTTCCTCCCTGAAATCAATAAAAATATATTAAAAAAAAACCCACAGGCACGCCTACAATTGTAAAGGCTGAAAAATGATGTAATCATGAGGGACACGTGGCAATAGGGGCTGGTTTTCCTTATCTCTATTCTTTTTTTTAAAAAATATATTTTATTGATTTTTTTACAGAGAGGAAGGGAAAGGGATAGAGAGTTAGAAACATCGATGAGAGAGAGAGACATCGATCAGCCGCCTCCTGCACACCCCCCACTGGGGATATGTCCGCCACCCAGGTACATGCCCTTGACCGGAATCGAACCCGGGACCCCTCAGTCCGCAGGCCGACGCTCCATCCACTGAACCACACCGGTCTTGGCCTCATCTCCATTCTTGAAGGCAGCACGTTTCTCATATTTCAGCGAGGGGCCAAGTGCATAATGGATTCGTGCACCTTGAGAGGAACTGTGGGCCGCCAGGCTAGGGTAGGCGCAGGGGAGGGTCTGGGTCCATCCTCCGTGCCCTCCTGCCACGACCCTGGTCCCCTATCTGCTGGCAGCCTCGCTCCTGCTGCCGCCACTCCCACGCACTGATGGCACCAACCCTGCTTGCACCCGCTGAAGGCCAGAGCAGTGGGGCCCGCACCAGCAGCGGGTGTGAGTGGGGGCAGTGCTGTTAGCAGGTGTGAGCGGCAACTCCGGCACTGGCTGTGGGTGTGAGTGGGGGTAGTGCCTACAGCGGGTCTGAGCGGCAACTCTGGCACTGGCTGTGGGTGTGTGTGGGGCCAACGCTGGCAGCAGGTGTGAGCGGCGATTCCAGCACTGGTTGCGGGTGTGAGTGGGGCAGTGCCGTCAGCGGGTGTGAGCGGCGACTGCAGCACTGGCTGCGGTGTGAGTGGGGACGGCGCTGGCAGCAGGTGCAGCACCAGGCAGGACGGTGGCGCACGGGAGCAAAGAACTTTCATAACCACCAGGGCTTGCCCCGATGAAAGCGACCAGTGCCCGCCGTGGTCTGGTACCCCCGCTCACCTCTTCCACCATCCTGCCGCGGCCGGCGCCTGCCATGTCCACATGCGCCCCCTGGTGGTTAGCACCCATCATAGCGACTGGTTGTTCCGTTGTGGTTGTCCCATCCTTCGGTCTATTTGCATATTAGCCTTTTATTCGATAGGATTTCCAGCTGCTGCCTCAAAGAGGGACATTCCAGAGGGCAGGTGGATGGTCACAGTCAGGAACTAATCTTATCAAATAAGCATTAGAACAGTGATTCTCAACCTTCCTAAGGCCGCGACCCTTGCATACAGCTCCTCACGTGGTGGTGACCCCCAACCATGAAATGTTGCTACTGTTATGCATCGTGATGCAAATATCTGCATTTTCCGATGGTCTTAGGCGACCCCTGTGAAAGGGTCGTTCGACCCCCAAAGGGGTCGAGACCCACAGGTTGAGAACCGCTGCTTTAGAAGGACCTTCAAATGCCGTGAGGATGTGGGCCTATGTCACCACCTTCTGAAGAACTCCTACTCTCTAGACGTGATGGCACATGCTCAGGTCATCCCTGTGACCCGGCTTCCAGGAACCGGGCTTTGTGGGACAAACAGAAATGAAGAACGCGGTGCATCTTCTGTGGGATGGGGAATTGCTATGTACAGCTCAGCAGTGCCACCTCTTAGACCAGCGGTTCTCAACCTGTGGGTCGTGACCCCTTTGGGGGTTGAACAACACTTTCACAGGGGTCGCCTAAGACCATTGGAAAACACAGATATGATTCATAACAGTTGCAAAATTACAGTGATGAAGTAACAACGGAAATAATTTTATGGTTGGGGTCACCACCACATGAGGAGCTGTGTTAAAGGGTGGCGGCATTAGGAAGGTTGAGAACCACTGAGTTAGACAGCGGATGACAGGCACATGGCCACTCAGTGGTGAACACGGGTTTACACCTGCATCTGTTCACTTATGAAGCACCAGGCAGTCTGATCATCAGAGAGCCAATCGAGGAGACAGCTGTTTTCATCTCCATCCTGCTCTTGGGGACCCTCCCCCGCCCCCCACAGTTCGAGGCTTGCCTTTCCTGGGGAAGTCACTGCAGGACGGGCAGTGGAGGGAAGGCAGAGCCAGCTGGGGCAGCAAAGCTTCACCCCCGTTGCCTACTGGTGCCGTGACCTTGAACACAGCCGTTCAGAGCCGCCATCTGCAAAACGGGGCTCCTGAGACGTCCTCTGGTGATTGTGGGGGCGATGGAGACCCTGGGAGGGAGAGCCCCGCTCGTGGTACGGAATGCAGGAAGGCCCAGGAAAGGTACTGTATTTTCCAGCGTATAAGATGCCTGGGCGTATAAGACGGCCCCCAACTTTACAGTTAAAATACAGAGTTTGGGATATACCTGCTCTATAAGGTGACACTCAGCATATAAGACGACCCTGACTTTTCCAGTTAAAATATAGAGTTTGGGATATACCCGCCCTGTAAGATGACACCCGGCGTATAAGACGACCCCCAACTTTTGAGAAGATTTTCCTGGGTTAAAAAGTCGTCTTACTGAGTGGAAGGGAGCTATTGGGAGGAAAAAAAGAGGGACAATTGTAATAATCTGAACAATAAAGATTTATTAAATTAAAAAAAAAGTCGTCTTATACGCCGGGAAATTCGGTACTTGTGATGTCTTTCCCTCTTTCCTTTGTATCCCTTTGTCCTGAGATGAAATGGGCTGAGCCCCACTGTTCACCGGGGGTAACTCTCTGAGGCTGGCAGTCAACAAAGAGAAGTTTCCTTCGCCAAAAACTCTTTCCCTCCTGGCGCTGCAGCCATGTGTGATGTAGTTCCCCCCGCCCCCCACAACCCTCCTCCCTCCCCCCCTCGCCCCAACACTGGCCTGCATGAAACCAGAGCTGGGTGTGTGGTGGGGAGGGGGGGTTGTGGGCACAGGCCCTAGAGTCTGGGCTAGACAGTTACAGTAAGTTAGCCGTCCCGAGTCTCAAATTACTTTTGGCCCAAGCTTGACACTTGCAAGTCTCCTCCAGGTGCTTCCTCTCGAACCGAAAAAATGTTAGGCTCCCACGGGGAAGGACGCGTTCTTTTATTTAAAAAAAAAATGCCGTTTTGAAGCCGCAACAGGCCGGGCGTCCATCTCCGAGGCCCGGGGCGCACAGTCCGGCCGGGCTTTCTCAGGGGCTCGCTCTGGGCCTGGCTTGACTCATGCATTCCTCGCGGCTGCCGTCAGATGTGTGTTTATGTGAAATATGGAAACCCCCCCCCCCTTCTTCCCTTTGTGCTGGGGCTGCTGGAGGTCGCCTTGGTGATTTTTCGGGGTCCTCTGTCTCAGAGTCGGAGGAGGGACAGCTGGCCGGGGGTCCCCGGCTAGGCCTCCTCTGAGCCCTCGCTGACATCCCGGCCGCTAAAACCCGACTGTGGATCCAGCATCCATACCCGGCCCTCCCTCCCTCTCCTCCCTTCTCCAACTTGGAGCGGCCCCACACGGGAAACAAGAGGGAGATGCCAACCAGGGTAGAGGACCGGGCACCGCAGCAGGGACTTCATGCCCAGCCTGCGTCTCCTTTACCCCGAGCCACAGGTCTTGGGTCCCGGTCTCGGCTGACAACGTTATTTCTCTTCTCCTCGCCTGCTCTTGCGCTGGCTCCCCTGTGGCCGGGGAAGGTATGGGCTGGGGGTTCCGGGCCCAGAGTGCAGCTGCAGGAAAGGAAACGCCAAACCGGAGTGGGTGATCCTCCTCCCCCGCTGCCTGAAACCCTTCCTCCTCCGGAAAAAGGACTTTCTGCGAAGGCGACCCCCGGCCGTAAAAGGCTGTCAGGCCCGGTGTTCTCATTACAGGTTCATTACAGGCTGAGCAGCCCTCATGGCGGTGCCTCGGCAGAGAGGGTTCCTCCCCTCACAGCATGATGCTTCCCCCACTTCACAGTTAGAACTGCTTCCTGTGCCAGGACGCATGGCCAGGTGTCAAGGTCCTTTTCGAGGGGAAGAAACTCAAGAACACGTTTAAGACATGCAGCTTTTAAGGAAGGAAGGAAGGAAGGAAGGAAGGAAGGAAGGAAGGAAGGAAAGAAAGAAGGAAGGAGGGAAGGAAGGAAGGAAGGAAGGAAGGAAGGAAGGAAGGAAGGAAAGGAGGAAGGAAAGAAGGAAAAAGCAAAACAGAAGTCAGTTTTGCAGAGTTCAACGAAAAGGGCATCTGCACGGGCAGATCTCAGAGAGGGTCTAAAAGAGGACATGCAGCCGAAACCGGTTTGGCTCAGGGGATAGAGCGTCGGCCTGCGGACTGAAAGGTCCCAGGTTCCATTCCGGTCAAGGGCATGTATCTTGGTTGCGGGCGCATCTCCAGTAGGGGGCGTGCAGGAGGCAGCTGATCAATGTCTCTCTGTCATTGATGTTTCTAACTCTCTATTCCTCTCCCTTCCTCCCTGTAAAAAAATCAATAAAATGTAAAAATACAGTCAAATAAAATAAAATAGGACATGCATTTTAGTCCTTCCTTCACCGGTTCCTCAAGGTGTAGCTGTGTGGAGGGGCGGGGCCTGGCAGGAGCTCCGGTTTGCTGAGCCAGAGACGTGAATCAGAATCCCTGGTCCAGGAGGTGGGGAGGGGCGGTGCACCCCGCTGGGTGGAGGCGGGGTGGCCACGGTCCAGAGGCGGCCTCCTCACCGAGGAGAAGCCTCAGGTGAATCCCGGAGGCTCCCGAGGCCTCTGCCAGATCAGATAGGAGCGGGGAGGCCTGCAGAGGCACGAACGTGGGAAGAGGGAGGTGTGTTAGGAGAGAGAAAGAATCCTTAACTCGGAGAAGCTGCAGCTGAAGGGAGCAGGAGAGAGACAGATGGGGGTGGGACTCGGCCAGGAGCCTGGGGCCAGCCCTGGGAGGCCTTTGCATGTCATGTGGTCATGCTATAATGGTGTTTATTTTAAATATATTTTATTGATTTTTTTTACGAAGAGGGAGAGAGATAGAGAGTTAGAAACATCGATGAGAGAGACATCGATCAGCTGCCTCCTGCACATTCCCTGCTGGGGATATGCCCGCAACCAAGGTACACGCCCCTGACTGGAATCGAACCTGGGACCTTTCAGCCCGCAAGCCGACGCTCTATCCACTGAGCCAAACTGGTTTCGGCACTATAATGTTTTAAGACAAGTTCTCAACCTTCCTAAGGCCGAGACCCTTGCATACAGTCTCTCATGTGGTGGTGACCCCCAACCATGAAATTTTGCTACTGTGATGCATCGTGATGTAAATATCTGCATTTTCCGATGGTCTTAGGCGACCCCTGTGAAAGGGTCGTTCTACCCCCATAGGGATCTCGACCCACAGGTTGAGAACCACTGTTTTAAGATGTTAGGACTTGGCCCCGCTCAGGGGCCAGGCCCTTCTCTGATAAGGGGACACTTTTATCAACTCCTCTCCCTGCTTCCCGCTTCTTCCTAGCGCTGAGCCCTGACCTGTCACAGGTGAGGTTGGTGTGTTTGCTGCCCGGGTCCACTCACCGGGTCACTGACCCCCTTCCCACAGGAGCACGGACTTACTTCCTTCCGCTCCGAACAGTATGCGGTGCCTCCGCGCGCCGGCCGTTGAGTGTTGGGCTTCATCCTCTGGATGTTGGGGGGACGCATGAGAGGGAACAAACGGGTCGCATGGGCACATACAGCGGTACCTCGAGATACGAGTGCCCTAACAGACGAGATTTTTGAGATACGAGCCGTCGAGCGAGCGATTTTTGCTTTGAAATACGAGCAACAGTTGAGATAGGAGTCATCGCGCAGATCAGCCAGTTTACCGAGACTCGAGCGTCTCATAGTTTCCCACGCCTCAAGGTTGCGGAACGAATCAAACTCGTATCTTGAGGTACCACTGTATTTGGGTCAGGAAGAGTAGGAGGAACGACACAGCGGGCCGATGCCACGTGTTTCGGGAGGGAGCTCCTTGCACATGGAGTGTCAGGGGAGGAAGCATGTCGGAGGCCCACGCTTTGCCCACCTGGTTGATGACCCCTAGCTGGTGCCAATCTCATTTTACTGGAGACGTGTTTAAACCTCCACTCAGACTCATAGAGCAGTTCTGAGCGTTGTTTTTCCTGCTCTGCCAAGCCAACAGCTGCCCCAGGATTCCAACAGAGGGCATGATGTCACCATAGCCGCGTGCGGTGTGACGATGTTTTGGTCAACAACAGGCCACATGGACTGAGGCGGTCCCCCAAGATTACAATGGAGCTCAAAAATCCCTCTGGTCCAGTGACACCGCCATGGTAGTGTTCTAAGGCAGCGCATCCTCATGTGTTTGTGGTGATGCTGCTGTAAACACACCTGTAGCCGCTAACTGGCAGCGTAGCACAGACGACTATCCACAGAACGCAATACAGTGGTACCTCGAGATACGAGTTTAATTCGTTCCGTAACCTTGAGGCGTGGGAAACTATAAGACGCTCGAGTCGTGGTAAACTGGTGGGTCGTGTGCAGCCGGCCGATCCGCGCGATGACTCCTATCTCAAACGTTGCTCGTATTTCAAAGCAAAAATTGCTTGCCCGACGGCTTGTATCTCAAAAATGTCGTATGTTAGGGCACTCGTATCTCGAGGTACCTCTGTATTCGATCATGGTAATAAGTGACTGTGCTACAGGTTTGTGTATTTATTGTTCTATATGTGTCATCATTATTTTGGAGTGTATTCTTTATACTTATATATAAAACAAGTTTTCTGTAAAAGTGTTATACCAGAAGCAACCTCATAGAGCTCGTTTCCTGTGTCTCTTGGAAGAAGCATGTTCTCTTGTGCGTGATTCTCTCGCGTGTCGTCTTCTACAGTGATGTGCTGTGTCAGCTGCCCCTTTCAGCCACGTGTGTAGACGCTGTATGATCTGGGTCTGGGTGAAGGCACTCGGTGATTTTTCACACAAGAATAAATTGCCTCATGGTGAATTTCTTGAAATAGATCCCTGTGAAGTGGCACGTGATTGGGATCACTTTTCCCCATTTATTGATAATTCAGTGATAGAAAGATGTGATCTCAATTGAATGATCTGCCTTTGAAATGCATTGAACATGTCGATTCAAAACGAGTTCCTTCTGCAAAAATAGGTTTTCATGGACTTTAGGAGAGCCGATCGCATGCCTCTTTGTGTCTTTGCAGTTAGTTGCCTGCAGAATGAGAAAAGATGAGAAAGTGAACGTTATGCAGGTGTTCAGAGATAACTGATGTGATGTACCAGCCTGTTGACGGCGGGGCTTGGAGGAGTTCCACATGCATACATTTTCCTGAGAACGCAAAGAATGCTATCCCTTTAAGACCTGGATATTTTTATTTTCCCCTCATTTTGGCTAGGAACCTTGCTAAAACACATGATTTACTTCCTTGTGTTCAGAGAGTGCGTTCAACATTCCATGGATTCGGCGTACTTACTGAAGCGTTCATTCACCACGAGAATAATGTGGTGACGCTGGTGACTGTCCTGGCCGTGAGCGGCTCTGGAATGTCATCTTTTCAACAGCCCCCCCGTTTTTAGGTGGCACATGGCTCCTCCCCGCGCCCCGCGTGTGCCTTTCTTTCTTTCTTTCTTTCTTTCTTTCTTTCTTTCTTTCTTTTTTTTTTAATATATTTTATTGATTTTTTACAGAGAGGAAGGGAGAGGGATAGAAAGTCAGAAACATCCATGAGAGAGAGACATCAATCAGCCGCCTCCTGCACGCCCCACACTGGAGATGTGCCCGCAACCAAGGTACATGCCCACAACCGGAATCTAACCTGGGACCCCCCAGTCCGCAGGCCGACGCTCTATCCACTGAGCCAAACCGGTCTCGGCCCGAGTGTGCCTTTCTTGAACGGACTCAGCTTGTCTCCGTGAAGGCTGGGAAACAGAATAGTGCACTCGCTTTCTGAAACGGGATTAAGTAGGCTTTGGGTGAGGCCCTGGGTGGGAAGTCGGGGTGAGTCCTGTGAATGTGCTTCTCATCTAGGCTTAACGTTTCAAAGAACAAAGGACTCGTGTTTTTCAGTTCTTCTTAGCATTTAAACCAGGCATAGCTGAGCCAAGTGACACTGTCATTTCTACTGACCGTGCTGC
>PVJN01014604.1:0-46191 GCA_004026805.1 Lasiurus borealis | reverse complement strand
GGGGGAGGAGAGGAGGGGGGAAAGAATGAAGGAGGGCATTGAAGGAATGCGTCACACCGAGGACGCCCCAGCCCAGCAGCGGGTGCTGGTTTAACAGGACTCATCACGACTCATTTCTTACCGACTGGGGCTGAACTCTGACCCCGACAGCCCACCCCAGGGCTGGGAGGAGGACACAGGTGGTGAGACCCAGCTTCCCGGATGGCGGAGCATGGGTGGCGACCCCGAGTCCCAGAGCTTGGAAAGCAGGAGGGGCTTCGTGGAGGAGGCGGCCGGCGGGGCCGGGGGTGACAGGCAGGACTGGGTGGGAGGGGCGGTGGCAGTGGCAGCATCAGGGAGGACAGGATGTTTCCAGAGGCCGGCGCGCGCTGAGTGATGTGCGAGCCGCGAGCCCTGGGCTGCGGGATGCTGCCAGCGTGAGAACCGCCTGCCCCAGGTGCCCGCCCTCGCGGGGTCAGACGGAGCGGCTGTCAGGCCTGTGTGGGTGGAGCCCCCGCCCATCCGCCCGCCGGGCTCTGCTCTCCATCAGGCGCGCTCCTCCCGTTCCCAGGCCCCGCTGACCTCCCGCCGCCTGCGCGAGTGGGTCCGGCGGTGGGGGCACGCCGGGAGAAGAGGGTGGGAGACAGGGGGAGGGAGGGAGGAGGCAGTCTGCCTCAGCTCTGAGCGTGGCCCAGCTGCCCATCTCAACTCCCTCAGTCTCCACATCCTTAATCCAGCTTTGCAACCAGTCTCAGCAGGAGAAGCCCCTTGTCATGTGACTTCCAGAACTCCAGGCCTCCCTCCTCCCCGCCCCCCCTCACCCCGTATTTCACCGTTAAACTCCCCCGAGTCCCTTAAGCACACTCGCACCCGTTCCTGCTTCCAAAGCCACCAAGATCAGGTTTCCGAGACGGGGGCCACGTGTGCAGACTCTGTCTCTCCCTCTCTGTCCGTGCATACACGCCTGGGCGGTATTTCCTCGCACGCTCCGGCCCCAGCGGGGACTTTATTTAGTCTGGTTGCTCCGAAGACAAACATACAGAACGTCCGCTCCAGGCGCACCACATGTGGGGAGACCGTCTTGAAACCATCAGAGGGCTCCGCGGCCAAACGCTGAGGCCGGGGCGGCCCCCGCTTCCTCACCTCCACGGAAGGGGCGCAGAGGGGCGCAGAGGGGCCGGGCCCGGCTCCAGAACCACGGGCGGCAGCTCCACGGGCTGCCCGGCTCCGTTCCGCTCCCCTCGAACCCCGGACCCCGCCCTTCTCCTGCTCTTTCCTGCTGGATTCCGGCCTCGCAGCCTCTTCCCCTCGCCTGCAGCCCCCCTCTGTTCAGCGTTCGAGGGAGACGCTTTCCAGACCAGTGTCTCGTCCACCCCCGAAGGCAAGTCCGCAAAAGGAAGCGTCCGAATGACCAAAAGCTGAGGAATGAGCAGTCGCCCCTCTGGCCCCTGACCTGGGAGGCGTCTGGAGAACGTCTGCCCGCACGGCAGCCTCGGCTGCCTCCTTCCCAGGACTTGGGGGGTCATCCGGTGTTTGGGCGGGAAAGGTGGGGCGTGCTCCTAGTTAAACTGCCCCAGAAGCTGGGGGAGCCGAGGGACGGACAGGGGGTGACATTCACCAGGAGGGCTCTTTGCCTCTTGCACCCCAAGCCCATTCACCCCTCATGAATGTACCCAGGAGACGCCTCCCGGCCAGAAGGGGAGTGTTTTACCCTGAGAGCCACTCTGAAAAGTCGCTCCCACAGATTCGGGCCATTGTGCAGATGTACCCTAGTTTTCTGATCCACTCATGTGCTGAAGGTTAAGGAGAGGTGGGGTAGATAAGAGATCAATCGAAGGACTGGTCTGCATGCCTATAAGCATAACCAATGAACACAGACACTGGGGGGTTGGGGTATGCCTGGGAGAGCGGGGGGCAATGGGAAGATATGTATACATGTAACACAATAAAAAAGAAAAAGAAGAATGGAAAAAAAAATTCGGAGCAAATGCCCCTTCTGTGCTTATTAGCAGAGTGGACAGGACCAGCGCAGCTGCAGACAGACACCCCGAGAACCTGCCCCTCAGCGAGCCCCCCCCCCCCGCCCCGCATTGTGTGGGATGCCAGTCTCCCCGACAGCCCCGGTCTGTCCTAAGCTGCCGAGTCTTTCGTGTTGTTGCTCCCCATCTTTCAACGTAAGAAAACACATCGCATTCTAAAGGAGGATGGCTAAAGAGAAGAAAACCCTCCAAGGCAGTGGTTTTCAACCTTCCTAAGGCCGCGACCCTTTAAGACAGCTCCTCATGGGGTGGTGACCCCCAACCATAACATTATTTCCTTTGCTACTTCATCACTGTCATCTTGCTACTGTGATGAACTGTCATGTAAATATCTGATAGGCAGGATGTATTTTCATTGTTACACATGGAACATCATTAAAGCATAGGGATTAATCACAAAAACAATGTGTAACTGTATATTGTGAAATATTTATTTCTAATGACAAATAAATGAAATTTTGTCTTGAATCGTGGTGTAGCATGGACAACAGTCTTCCTAGGACAACAGTAAACAACATGGCTACACGTTGCGACACCGAGGAGCGGTGTGTTGGTTCCTAAGACCATGGGAAATAGGTGTTTTCCAATAGTCTTAGGCGACCCCTGTGAAAGGGTCGTTCGACCCCCAAAGGGGTCGCGACCCACAGGTTGAGAACGGCTGCTCCAAGGACAGAGCATGTGGGAGAGGGAGGCGCTCTGGACCGGACCGAGAGGCTGGGCCGCCACCTGGACCTCCGCACCTGCGGGGAGGGCAGGGTGCAGACGGCCCCCGTCCCCCCGTCCAGTAAAGGCAAGGGCGAGCGGACGTGAGCTAAAGAGGGGCAGGGCCTGGGCAGGGGAAAGGGAGCTTGAAAGCCAACATCAGGGCTCCAGGTGGTCTGACAAAGAGGAGCACCGGGCGCTGCTGGGCAAACTGGCCAAGCGGCTTCCACACAAGCTCGGGAAACAGGCCCCGGCCTCATCCTGACACGGGGCGGCTACCTCACAGGCTAAGCCAGACCAGCAGGCAGCGAATGCGGCCAGGTGCCAGCCAGCACCCGCTTTCCAGTGCGGGGCCTGGCCTTGTCCTGTGGAGACAAACGCAGGACAAATGCAGGCAGGTCCCAGAGAAACGTGGCCCGCGGGCTGCACAGGGCCGCGCGGCCAGGATCTCCGCGGAGGGGACACGCCGGGCTGGCCTGTCGCACACGCAGAAGCGCTCCCTGCAGGTCGGCCGTTCACTGCAGTCACGCTTTGTGGCCAGAAAGCCTTTGTCCTGACCACTCCAAGCGGCCTTCGCAGTGCAGAAGAAGCCATGGGCAATGATCAATAATGGACTTGGCCACATGCCAATAAAACTTTATTGACAAAGACAGACAGCGGGACACCGTTGGCCAACCCCTGCTCGAAGTCTAACCGGATTCCCAGAAGTCCTCAGTGACAGTGCGTTCCAGCTGACCCCAGCAGCGACCCGCCCACAGCAGGCTACGTCATCCCCTCACTGCGCACTGCGTGGGGTCGCTGGCGAGAGGAACGGCCTGCACACGGATTCTGGTCTCAGAGCCTGCTCTGGGGTCGCCCACCCGACGTCGGTATCTAGTTTTAGACTCATAAATGCTACGGAGGGGAACACACAGTCTCCATTTCACAGTGAGCACACCGAGCTTCCGGGCCTGCAAACTGATCACTGATAGAGTCCAGATTAGAACTCTACCTGGCTCCAAAGTCAGTGATTTCTCTACTGCTCGAGCAGAGTAAGGACGGAAACACACACACACCCACAAACACAGTATCAAACAGCTTTAATTATGGTGAGCAAGACACACACACACACACAAACAGCTTTAATTATGACAAGCAAGACACCCACATACACACACACACAATCAAATAGCTTTAATTATGAAGCAAAACACACACACACACACACACAGCTTTAATTATGGCGAGCAAGACACACACACACACAAACAGCTTTAATTATGGCAAGCAACACACACACACACACACAATCAAATAGCTTTAATTATGGCAAGCAAGACACACACACACACACACACACAAACAGCTTTCATTATGGCGAGCAAGACACACACACACATAATCAAACAGCTTTAATTATGGCAAGCAAGACACACACATACACACACACACAATCAAATAGCTTTAATTATGAAGCAAAACACACACACACACAGCTTTAATTATGGCAAGCAAGACACACACACACACACACACACAAACAGCTTTAATTATGGTGAACAAGACACACACACACACAACCCACCAGCTTTAATTATGGCGAGCAGGATTCCGACCACTCACGTAATCACTGACCTGCTAGGAAGGGGTTAGGAACATGCAGAAGCAGTAAGGGTCACGGCTATGAAAGAGCATCTTTCTCTTTGCTGCTGTCTCTGGGCCAGGCGGGAATCCTCTCCCTTCTCTCAGCTGTCGCAGGTCTCCCTGCCCGGTGAGACCTTTGGTTATGCCGGGCACACACACAGCCCCGGTGAGACCTTTGGTTATGCTGGGCACACACAGCCCCGGTGAGACCTCTGGCTATGCCGGGCACACACACAGGGAAAGGCCTGTGTCACTGGAGCCTGGAGAGAAAGAGCTAGACTGACGTGCCCTCTCACATTACCCAGGGGCACGGGCACAGCGATCTCTCGGAGCCCCCTGCGGGCACCAGCGGCGGTCCCCTGCGAACCTCGGGGCTCCGGGGAACCCTCGGAGAGCCCAGAACCCGCCCGAGAACCCGCCCTCAAGTTGGAAAGCCTCCCCCGGCGGCTTACGCGGTCTTGCCCTCGCCGTCCTGCTTGGTGGCGCTGGCGCCCTTCTTGCCCAGCAGCGAGGCCACCTTCTCCGCGTCCCCGTGCTCCACGGCCTGCAGCAGCCGGTCGTCGTTCTTGTTCCACTCATTGGCCTGCGGGAGAGGGACACAGCGTCAGCGAGGGCGGTGGCCACGCGGGCCCCAGGTCAAACACCCCCTCCCCGCTGTGCTCAGATCACACACTCCCCTCCATCCCCGCCTCCGGGGCGCTTAGAAATACCTTCCCCTTGGCCACGGCGGCACTGAAGAAGGCCGGCTTCCCGAAAGGGAACATCCCCAGTGCCGTGCAAGAACCAGCGGCCGCCAGCACACGCTGCAGCGCAGCCACCTGTGTGCACGGAAGCTGGGGGGTGAGGCGGCCTGCGGAGACCTCGGGCCAGTGTACACATCCGCCTGCGGCCAGCTCCACGGACAGCAGTGGCCTTTGACCCGGCCCACAGCTCGCTGGGCCCACGGTGCTACAGAACCAACCCCCCACGGCTCAGGGTTATCTGGGAGGTAACAATCCACGTCGTTCTGTGCCACTCTTTCCGGCCTGCTTACGGGGCCCTGAGTTTTAAGCCGGTACTGATTTTATTTATTTTTTAAATTATATTTTATTGATTTTTTTTTTACAGAGAGGAAGGGAGAGGGATAGAGAGTTAGAAACATCCATGGGAGAGAAACATCGATCAGCCGCCTCCTGCACACCCCCTACCGAGAATGTGCCTGCAACCCAGGTCCATGCCCTTGACGGCAATCGAACCTGGGAACTTTCAGTCCACAGGCCGATGCTCTATCCACCGGGCCACACCCGTTTACCGCAACTCGAGCGTCTCATAGTTTCCCACGCCTCAAGGTTACGTACGGAACGAATCAAACTCGTATCTCGAGGTGCCCCTGATTCGCCTTCTATTTTACAAGTTGATGAATCAGGCTTTCTCTGGAGAAGGAGGGAGACACAATAAGGAGCCCACTCCAGGCAGAGGCATTTGTTGGCACAACAGGAAGCTTTTCGGGAAAACAACACGTAGCCCACACCGAGCAGCAGCCTGCAGCGTACTCCCCCAGAGTGCGTGTTTTTTTTACAAGCCAAAACAAAGCCAGCCAAGTTTACGGAAGTACACGCAGGGCTCATGATTCCCACTTCTACGATCCCATGCCCCGTCATTGCTGTTGTCTTGAAATCCGCCCCGAACCAAATTAAAACGGGATTGGGAAGATCAAAAGGATATTAAATCTCAGGGGACGCGACTGAAAATACTTAAGCAAAGCACGGCCACATGAAAGGGCTTTCCCTCTCCGTGCTGTGCACTCAGCTCGGGCAGAGAGAAACGGCGTTGCTGGGATTTCTTAAAATGAGTTACATGTGGACATGTAGGGAGCTCCATTTCTAGAGCGCCAAGCAGGAAAGATTCCCCCTCCCCCTTTTACGCTTTGGAGGGCAAGGTCAATGGCAAGTCCTTCGAGATCTCCAACTCTCTTCTCTTTCATCTCGCCTCCTTTTTCCCTCAGAGCACACGAGGCCAGAGAAGATGCCCACCCCCGCACAAAGATTCCATAAATAACTGGCCACACCCTTCAACCTGTGGGTGCTGCAGATGGGCTCACAGGAAGCAGCGAGAAGGGAAAGGAGCCAAAACTGGTGTGGCTCAGTGGATAGAGTATCAGCCTGTGGACTGAAGAGTCACAGGTTCGATTCCGGTCAAGGGCATGTACCTTGCTTGTGGGCACATCCCCCGAGGGGCGTGCAGGAGGCGGCTGATGGATGTCTCTCACTCATGGATGTTTCTAACTTTCTACTCCTCTCCCTTCCTCTCTGTGAAAAAAATCAATAAAATATATTTTTAAAAAAAGAAGGGAAAGGATGGTGCTCTACATGTTGGCCTTTGAGTCTGGGCCAAGCGGACCGTTCAGAACAAATTGGGGAGACCAGGGCAAACCTGGAGATCCTGGGGGGGAAAGCAGACCATCGGTTGGGGAAAGAGGAGAGTCTTAAAAGTAATGGCCAAGCCAAAACCGGTGTGGCTCAGTGGATAGAGCGTTGGCCTGCGGACTGAGAGGTCCCAGAATGGATTCCGGTCAAGGGCGTGGACCTTGGTTGCGGGCACACGCCCAGTAGGGGGCGTGCAGGAGGCAGCTGATGGATGTCTCTCTCATCGATGTTTCTAACTCTCTATCCCTCCCCCTCCCCTCTCAGTAAAAAATCAATAAAATATATTTTAAAAAATAAAAAGTAGAATAAAATTCTGGAAAAAAAATAAATAAAAGTCATGGCCAAGAAGGGTTGCCGTGAGACCTGCCAGGAACCCAGGTTCTGAACGGGAGTCCTCCAGGTGGAAGGAATGGCGGGGAGCAGCGTAACCAGGCGGACTCGCTCTCTCTTTAACAAGACCCTGTCTCCTTCCCGCCTGCGCCCTCCCTTCCTCAGCCAGGAAGCCCCGGGGACACCGGGTTCTGGTCAGCATCCATCTGTCTGAAGAACAAAGCCTCAGGCCTGCTGACCACAGAAACAGAGTTTCGGTCACGTGAAGGACAATATGGAGACCTCAGCTGTGTGTCAGCCACAGGCCCATGGACGTAGAGGGACCCTCTGGATCATCTCCTCCTGAGACCAGACAGGCCACCCCATGGCTGACACCAGGCCCTGACACCATGGTCAGCCACTCCCTACCCAGCTCCAACCCATCAGCAGAGACCACGGCCCACTCCTTCAGCCGCCACCATGAATGACTTTCCCCCACAGAGCCCCTCCCCCGGAAGCCATCAGCAGGGAGCCGGGCCTTTGAGCACTCGCTGGCCTGGGACTCGGGGCTTGGTGCCATTTCCTCCACTAAGGAAACTCCTGCTCACATGTGAGAGGGCTTTGATGGGGGCAGGTGAACAGACGCCTTTATTCTGGTAACAGCAGGAAGCAGATGCTAGTGGAACAGAGTTCTCTAGTCCTGGGCCAGGTCATTTTCGTACTTGTCATCAGTTCTGCTATACACAGCGGACCACACCATGCTCCTCCCAGAAGCATGGCCATCACTGTGGAAACCGGTATTGCTCAGTGGTTAGAGCACCGGCCTGCAGATTGAAAGGTCCCAGGTTCCATTCCGGTCAAGGGTGTGTACCTTGGTTGCAGGCACATCCCCAGTAGGGGGCGTGCAGGAGATGGCTGATCGATGTCTCTCTCTCATCGATGTTTCTAGCTCTCTCTCCCTCTCCCTTCCTCCCTGTAAAAAAATCAATAAAAAATGTAAAAAAAAAAGATGCCAGCACTTTCCTCTCCACGGACACATTCCCTCTCTTTTCTCCAATGAAACTACTGCTTCCAATTTTTTTTAAATCTTTGTTGTTGAAAGAAACAATGTCCCCTTTCTCACTCTCCCTCCCCACCTCCAATGACCCCCTGGAGGCTGCCCCACCTCGTGCCCTAGGCCTCCAAAACTCCCGCTTTTTAAACGGGCTCCTTAAATCCTGCTCCCTTCACTTTCCTACTCCCTTCACCTTGCTCGGGCCAATTTTCCAGGATCCTGATCACGGGCACATTTTTTCCGAATCTCTTCATGACTAAGCCCCGTCCATTCATCAGGGCGGGGCGGTGTCTCCCAGACTCCAGGCTGGCCGGGTGCTGGCGAGGCATGCAGACGCCCAGGCCCGTCTTGGAGATTCCCGCCCCAAGAGAGTCCTGGGCTCCCGTTCAGTCCATTCTCTCTCACTCTGATTCTTATTACAAGTTTGGGGACAAAGGGAACGTATGCAAAGGCTTTGATTATTCATATGCAAAGGCTGACCACACAATTCCCTGAAAGGAAGTTCTCCCAGCCTGAGCCATGAATAAGGAATGTGTGAGCGAGCGTGCGTCCGGCTTTTTCTTGAAGAGCTAGGTATTCTGTCTCCCCCAAAGCTTCATAAATACTGGGTTTCCCTTGGGAAACGTATACCCACGTGCAACGCCACATAGAAGAATTCTAACAGCACTGCTCATACTGGTCAACACTTCTAAATAATCCAATAGCCAATCAAAGGAGATAATTACAACAGGATGAAGCGACAGAACACCACCCAGCAATGAAAATGCACAATCGCAACCACACGCAACGCAGATGGACATGGAAAAGGCCGTGGCTGAAAAAAGAAAGGCACAGCGGAACATAGTATGACGGCAGGTATATGAAGATGCAAACAAGAAAACGGACCCATGTGGTGCGGGGATATATGCACAGATGGCCCATCTCTAAAGGGAAGGTCACCCTAATAGCCACGAGAGGGCCCGGGAGAGGGGTGGCATCTGGCCAGGGAAGGCCACGTGGGAACACTCCAGGGTCCTGTGTCCGCTTTCATGACCCGGTTAATGGCTCCCCAGATGGTCACTTGTTAGACGCGATCTTCCTTTCATGCACTTTTCTCTGCATGTGATGTATTATTCACACACACACACACACCAGAGTTTTTTTTTTAAATATATATTTTATTGCTTTTTTACAGAGAAGAAGAGAGAGGGATAGAGAGTTAGAAACATCGATCAGCTGCCCCTACGGGGGATGTGCCCGCAACCAAGATACATATGCCCTTGACTGGAATCGGACCTGGGACCCTTGAGTTTGCAGGCCAACGCTCTATCCACTGAGCCACACCGGTTTCGGCAAGCTCTGTAAATCTTTAATATTTACAATTTATGACTGGTGGCCCATTACCCTTTCGGAGGTAAATAACACTTTCAGTTTTAATTTGCAAATGTTATACTGCGCTCCTTTAAAAACACCCACGTTCGGAGGGCGGTGGAGGAAGCACGCACAGACACGGAGTGAACCCTCTGCTTGAACACGGCTGCTTCTCCAGGAGGCTGTCTGCACGGACGGGATTCCCACAGCGCACGCTGGCCACACGGGCAGGTCCAGGAAGCCGTCTGGTCCGCTCCGGAGACGTGTGTCTGTCCTGTGCCCGCTATGGAGGGCGGCCATCCTGTGGGAAAGGCGGCCTCACCGTCCATGTGGGCTCCAGGCCTTCCTGCTCAGACGTCACCCACGAGACGCTCAGACGCTCAGCGGCTGGCCGGAGCGCCTCCTCCTCTTCCTCAAACCGCTTCCAGATGACACCCCGCTCCTGCGGAGCCTCCCCGGAGCCCTGCCTGCGGGAGGCACTGCCCGCCTCCTCAGAGGGCAGCAGACGCCACGCCGGGCATGCGGTGAGCGCCGGGGCCTGGGCAGCCGGCACCGTCTGCCTCTGGCCAGACCTGGCATCACCTTCTCTCATTTGGGTTTAACCACCGGGAGCGGGACACCCAGTGGAAACTCAGTGGCCACAGACATCTGGTGGGTGGGCAGCGGTGAGTGTGGGAACACGTCAACCCAACGCAAACAACCCCTCGGCCAGAGCCATGCCGGGGGGAGTTCCTTTGACTTTTTTTTTTTTTTAATAATATATTTTATTGATTTGTTACAGAGAGGAAGGGAAAGGGATAGAGAGTTAGAAACATCGATGAGAGACAAACATCGATCAGCTGCCTCCTGCATGCCCCCCACTGGGGATGTGCCCGCCACCAAGGTACATACCCTGACCGGAATCGAACCTTGGACCCTTCAGTCCGCAGGCTGACGCTCTGTCCACTGAGCCACACCGGTGTTGGCTCTTTGACTTCCTTTAGGAAAGACGCTCAAACCCCGAGCAGCACAGAGCAGCACGGGCCTGGCGGGGTGGGTTGCTGGAGCGGCCGGCTGGAGGGCTCTCTCCGGGAGACCACCTTCGGGAAGACCGCACTCTCCCTCTCGTGTAGGGATCAGTTCGTGTCACCAACATACGCTGTCAGGCTGAGATGCACTTTAAAGAAGACCGTGTTGCCGAAACGGGTTTGGCTCAGTGGATAGAGCGTCAGCCTGCGGAATGAAAGGTCCCAGGTTCGATTCCGGTTGGGGGCATGTACCTTGCTTGGCGGGCACATCCCCAGTGGGGGGCCTGCAGGAGGCAGTTGATCGATGTTTCTGGCTCTCTATCCCTCTCCTTTCCTCTCTGTAAAAATTCAATTATATATATATATATATTTAAATAGCTGTTCTAATGTATCTTTAACGGTCTGCCCATCTCCCCCTGGACTCGGAGGTCCAGGGCATCTGTCGCGTTCAGCACTGAGCCCCTGGCCCCGGCCCCCTGCCCACCAGATGGTCAGTTCAACAGCTTTCCTTTCTCCCTTCTCCCTTGGGAGCCCCTACTGATTAACCCCTTCCCTGCTGATGCTTTGTCTCCATCTACCAATGGACTTCAAGTCTCCCTACTCCTGCCACATTCCTCTCTCCGATGACGCTGATCGACAGGAAAGCATTACGCGCTGTTTAGAAACCACGGCCCAGGAGGAAGGAGAGATGAAGCCAACTTTCCCGTCCAGGGAGAATAACGGCTCCATCTGATGGCACCCAAGCCCTGGTTTGCTTTGTCTCTGTCCTGAGAGGTCCGGTGCGACGCCCCAGAGATCAAACGATGGACAGGATGTGATCGTGGCCCATGAGGAGCTCAGAGGCTTCTGAAGACAGAAGTGCATACAATGCCCACTTACATTGTCATCTGTCAGTGCGCGGCCAGCGCCGTGAACGAAGTCCTGTCAAAGTCCAGAGAGGACACTACTACTATTTTTAAATATATATATATTTTATTGATATTTTTACAGAGAGGAAGAGAGAGGATAGAGAATTAGAAACATCGATGAGAGAGAAACATCAATCAGCTGCCTCCTACACACACTTCCTACAGGAGATGTGCCCACAACCAGGATACATGCCCTTGACTGGAATCAAACCTGGGACCTTTCAGTCCGCAGGCTGACGCTCTATCCACTGAGCCACACCGGTTTGGGCACTATTACTATTTTTTTTTTAAAATCACTAAAAGTGCCAGCCATGTAACAGATGAGGAAACTGAGTCCCATAAAGGTTAAGAAACGTGTGCAAAGTTACTCCGTACACCGCTGGAGAAAGCTAAAGCGATTTAAAGTAAGGTAAAGACACTTTTAAGATGAGCCAGATTCCAGTGTGTTTAGAGACTGAGGCCAGCAAGGGGCAATAGTAAAAACAGAATGACAGGTATGAGGGGTGAGGGTTTGAACGGAGAATGCGGCCTGGGCGGAGGGCTGGCCTTTAACGTGGAGTCACGTTCTGCCTGCGAGACAGCGAAGAGGAGGAGGAAGAGGAGGAGGAGGGTGAGCAGGGCAGGAGAGGAAGCCAGTTTGTGTTTCACGGCAGAAGCGGCAGGCAAAGCGCACAGAGCCGGCGGTGGGCTAGGAAGCTTAAAAACCGTGTTAAAGAGTTAGTGCTTCTAATAGCTCTTGGGGTACAGGAAGGAACCCCACGGGAAACGAGGGAAGGCGTTTCCAGGAGTCCGGAAAGTCCAGCTGAGGCATGAATTATCACTTCCTAAGAAACCCATTGGAAGTGCCGGGTGATTTCTTTTTCACTGGAAGCACCGGGTAGGATACCAGCAAAGGGGGGTTCGCTTGATTGACAGCTGGAGGCGGGAAACTCAGGTAAAGCAGAGATTCCGGGGTCAAAAGGAGGGGCGGGGCCCATGGGCAGGATTTGAAGTGACTGTGGGGTAAGGGATGGGTAGGGATAGGAATAGGGCATACACAGTCCTCTAGATCAAAGGAAGGCTGTTGGGTGGGTCATGTATATGAATGGTACGAGTTCCCGGGGTGATGGTAGACAGGAAAAGTGGTAGATGGCCGAAACCGGTGTGGCTCAGTGGATAGAGAGCATCGGCCTGCGGACTGAAGGGTCCCAGGTTCGATTCCGGTCAAGGACACATCCCCAGTAGGAGGCGTGCAAAAGGCAGCTGATCGATGTCGATGTTTCTAGCTCTCTATCCCTCTCCCTTCCTCTCTGTAAAAATTCAATAAAATATATATATATTTTTAAAAAATGGTAGATGATGGTTGATAGTCAAAACCCTGGGGGAATATCGGGGAGCAACCGAGAGGCCCAGTACAGCCCAAGAGCAGGGATGTCCACGGAGGAGGAAGTGATGAGGTCCCAGAGCAAATGGGCCAGCCTCCTGAAGAAGTGGCTCCTGCGAGTTACGGCCTGCCTACCGCGCTGTCTCTCAGGAGTGGCACAAAGAACCGATTCCGGTGATGGCGCTGTCCCCACCTACGCTAGGCTGCAGGGTGTCCCCCCAAACTTGGTGTCCTGCCCGAACGTCAGAACGTGGCCTTATCTTGAAACAGGGTCTCTGCACACGTCATCACGTTGGGATGAGGTCACGATGGATGAGGGTGGGCCCCGGTCTAGTGACGGGTGTCATTAATTAGCAGAAGAGAGAGGTGAAGATCCAGAGGAGAAACAGGGGTGCAGAGCACCTGATGGTGCAGGCAGAGGCTGGTGTGAGGCTGCCATTGATGAAGAAGGAACAGGACGGCTGGCCACTACCAGAAGCTAGAAAAGGCAAGGACGCTTCCTTGGAGCTTTGGAGGGAGATGGCCTGCGACAGACACCTGGCTTTGGGATGAGAGAAACCACTTCTCACATCTGTTTTAAGCCCATTGGCGACCATTTGTGACACCAGCCCCAGGAAATGACTCCAGTGGTACCTCGAGATTCGAGTTTAATTCGTTCCGTCACCTTGAGGCGTGGGAAACTATGAGACGCTCCAGTCGCGGTAAACTGGTGGGTCGTGTGCAGCCGGCCGATCCGCGTGATGACTCCTATCTCAACTGTTGCTCGTATTTCAAAGCAAAGATCGCTCGCTCGAGGGCTCGCATCTCAAAAATCTCGTATGATAGGGCACTCGTATCTCGAGGTACCACTGTACATCACTCTCTGAGGGAGGTGTTAATCTTCTCAGTGTAGCGATGAGGAAACTGGGGTTCAGAGAGTAGAAGGACCTTGTTCAAAGTTTCCAGGCCAGACAGAGAGTCGGGATTCCAAGCCCAGACCTGGCCTGGGGTGTCCTTCCCACGGCGCAGTCCTGCCCCCACGAAGGCCCTCCCCCCCGCCCCCCGAGGAACAGCAGGCAGAGTTCCGCACAGCGTGATGGGCCACGCGGGGCCGAGGGCCACGCCTCACTCTGCCGCCTCTGCTGAGATTGGGACTCTGAGCTCCAAGTCCCCTTTACATGCAGGACCTGCACCCAAAGCAAATCACGCCTGGCCTTTGAGGTTACACACAGGCATGTAAAGCATGATCGCTCACAAGCACGCTCGCAGCAAGGCCTCTCTGCACGGTAAGCTCGTGCAGAGCAAGTTCTCGTAAGGATTCGAAGAAAGAGTCACTGTGTGCAGGGAGGGACGTGGTCACCACGAGCACAGCGAGGTCTCAGCGAGGCTCTCCCTGCATGCAGACGGGACCCGGGCAGGCGCGTCTGGTTGACATCCAGGCACACACACCCAAAGTTTGGCTGGCACGCACTGCCGCCGCAGCAGCCACAGCCCCCCAGCTTGGCTCTTTTACGCAAGTGGCACCCTGTAGATTTCACATGAGATGCCAGACGCCGTTATTTCACCCGCAAAGCCCCGAGCCACAGGCTCAGCTTCGTGCGTTTGAAGCGTCCGCGCGGCCAGAGGGAAGGAAGGACGGAGGTGGCCTCTGTCCTGATCACGCCCAGGCACCCGGCCTCTGCAGAGGTTCAATGATTATCAGGGGACAAAAGGGTCCCTAGGGAACTTCAAAGCAATGAACACTGTTCTTGAAGTTACAATTTCTACCCTGTTTCCCCGAAAATAAGGCAGCGTCTTCTATTCATGTTTGCTCCCAGAGATGCGCTGGGTCTTATGTTCAGGGGACGTCTTATTTTCCCATGAAGAAGAAGACGGTACACATTTATTGTTGAACAACAACAAAAAAAAGGAAATGTATGACCTGTCTACGGTACAGTAGTAGTTGTCATCACAAACCAGCTCCCTGATGGGCCGCAGCGCAGCCGGAGCTGTTCAGGCCATGAGAGGTCTCTACATCAGGAGTCAGACGCCTGATGGTAGCTTCGGGGGGGGCCTTCTATTCCGGGGAGGCCTTATTTTCGGGGGGATGCCTGACTTTATAGCAAGAGGCAACACTGGAAGTAGGTCTTATTTTGGGGGGATGTCTTACTTTTGGGAAAAACGGGGTAGGTGAGATTTGCTTACTCTAGATTTTTTGCCGTCCCCCAGTCCCTGCGCCAAAATCCGAACTCAAACCCTCTCTCTCTCTCACACACACACACGCATGCACGCACGCACGCACACACCCCCTTCTGGGACCAGTACGTTCCACAGGTGGAAGCTGGGGTAGGGGTCCACCCCACGGAAGGAGGCATCTCAACAGCCTCTGCCTGGCTTTCTTGTGTTTGGACTGAGGACACACCCAGCGCTGCCCGGACTGCCCCTCTGGCGCCCCTCGCAGGGACGGAGCTTCCGCTCCTCCAGCCAGCGCCTCGGTTTCGGCCTCTCTGCCAAGCCCCAGGCACCGTGCCGGGAGAGAGGCTTCGAGGCCCGGGAGGGAGGACATTCGGCCTCTGCGCACCGTTTGCCTGGGGTACATGGGTCGTCTCGGAACTGGCTTTTCCACTTCCAGTTTCCTCCCTTCCCTATCCCAGCCAGCGGCCTCGCGGGTGAGACATTCTTGCCTACTGTTCTGGCTCGCTCTCCCTCCTACACCAGCATCCATGGCCGTCCAATAAGAAGCTCTTACTCTTAGCAGCCCTCCGCCCTGCAAGCACAGTTAATCCAGGTTCGAACCTTAAAGTCCACTCTGCCCGGCGCTCCCTCTGGCCCTGCCACCCCAGCCCCACCGGAGCCTGGAGCCCGAGGCAAGCGCTCGGCTCCAGAATCCAAGCTATTCCTCCGTCTTCCGCTTTGCAGCTGCTCAAGGGACTGTCCCACCTCTCTGCCAGCAAGCGTGCCGGTGGCTCCTGCCTTCCAATGTAAAACAGCTTTACGCCGACATTCCAAGTATAGTGGTACCTCGAGATACGAGTTTAATTTGTTCCGTAACCTTGAGGCGTGGGAAACTATGAGACGCTCGAGTGGCGGTAAACTGGTGGGTCGTGTGCAGCCAGCCGATCCGCATGATGACTCCTATCTCAAATGTTGCTCGTATTTCAAAGCAAAAATCTCTCGCTCGCTCGACAGCTTGTATCTCAAAAATCTGGTATGTTCGGGTACCTCGTATCTCGAGGTACCACTGTATATGGTTTCCCGTTCCCAGCCTGCTGGCGGAGAGGCGCGGTCAGGCAGGGCTGAGCCTGCGTTCCTGGGCCCACATCCTGGACCTACCAGATCCCAGTGGCCCCGAGAAGTCCTTTCGCTGCCCATGTCTCATGTTCTCATCTGTGAGAGAGAACAGCACTGCCCAAACCGGTGTGGCTCAGTGGATAGAGCGTCGGTCTGTGGACTGAGGAGTCCCAGGTTCGATTCCGGTCAAGGGCATGGACTTTGGCGGCGGGCACATCCCCAGTAGGGGGCGTGCAGGAGGCAGCTGATTGATGTTTCTCTCTCAATAGCTGTTTCTAACGCTCTATCCCTCTCCCTTCCTCGCTGTAAAAAATTGATTAAATATATTAAACAAAAAAAGAGAGAGAGCCGAAACCGGTTTGGCTCAGTGGACAGAGCGTCGGCCTATAGACTGACAGGTCCCAGGTTTGATTCCGGTCAAGGGCATGTACCTTGGTTGCAGGCACATCCCCAGTACGGGTTGTGCAGGAGGTGGCTGATCGATGTCTCTCTCTCTCATCGATGTTTCTAACTCTCTATCCCTCTCCCTTCCTCTCTGTAAAAAATCAATAAAATATATTAAAAGAGAGAGAGAGAGAGAGAGAGAACAGCACTTTAACATAACTGAATCCCCAAACAGACTGTACTTGATGGCAGAAACTTTCGTCTTCCTCATAGTGCCCTGCCGCAGATATGCAGACGCCTGTTATGAATCGATACGGTAAAATAAATCGGAGGGAAGACTCCAGTGCTCCAACTCATCAACACCCTTTTGAATTTCTCTCTGTGCTGCAACTGGGCTGGGAAAACTCGAAACACATGAAGTCACTTAAACAATCAAAACACACATACAGGCTCGCTGGCTCGTGGTATCAAAGGTTCATTTTAAGTCGTCTGGACGTGGTAATACCTTTGAGATAAGAGACGCCCCTGCTGTATTCATACCCAAACTCTTGTAGTTCTCAAGGAAGGGCCTATCTGTTAGAGCCTTTCCACAAGCCCGTAACAGCCAATCCAAACCAACTCCAGCATCCACCCACAGGGGGCAAATCTGTCCCAAGAACCGGTTCTGCCCGGCGTCTGTCTGAAGGCAGAGGGTGGCGTTTTCTAGGAGGACGAGGTGAGGGCCTCCAGGTCTGTCTGAGGCCCCCCACCCCCCCACCAGCATGTGCACAGAGGATCTCCACACCGTCTCTCCGCAGGCCCCGATCACAGGGGCCTCGAGGACATCCTGGAAGGCTCACCCCGTAACTGCTCATCTCCCAAGAGCCGCAGAACAGCCAAACCCAAGGACAGCAGATCCGGAGAACCGAGCACAACTCATCGAGGTGCCTCTACAACAGCGGTTCTCAACATGTGGGTCGCGACCCCTTTAGGGTTGAACGGTCCTTTCACAGGGGTCGCCTAAGACCATCGGAAAATACAGTTATTTATATCACGATGCATCACAGTAGCAAAATCTCATGGTTGGGGGTCACCACCCCATGAGGAACTGTATGCAAGGGTCGCGGCCTTAGGAAGGTGGAGAACCACTGCTCTACAAGAAAGCCTCATTCATTTCCCTCTGGAGGCGACAAGAGAACCCCCCCCCCCAAATGTCTCTCCTGAGTAGTTTATGGCTCAGCCAGATTTCCCAGTGCCAAGAAAGTTCCACAAACATCACCGAAAGGAGGGAAATTCCAGTTAAGCAATACTGGAGCCAGGGCTACGGATCTTGTGTGACCTTGGGCTATGGATTTTGACCTGAACTAGTATAAACGCCAGGAACCTGCAGTCTGCGCACACACGCTGAAAAGGAATGTACTTCACGCCGAAACAATGAAAGAGCAATGGGAAATATGGACGGTGAGGAATTCAGAAGCTCCGTTTTGCAGGGCATGCTACCCAGGACGTCCGTCGCTTGGAGACCATGTCTACCGTAAAGTCCCTTGTGTTCATGCCGTGGTGTCCCACAGATGGCGAGGTCTAGGGCAGGGCTCTGGCTGTTACACCGGCATCCCAGACACCCAGCACACGGACTGACATGTGGCCAGGCAGGAATACATGTGTGTTGAGTGAATGAATGTGTGCCTGAGGGAAAGATGCCGGCAAAGCACTGGGCGTCTTTAAACACAATGTCGCTACGAAAGCCACTGAGGAGGTAGCCAGCTGTCAGGACCCCACACCCTCCAAGACCGTCTCCTCTTCTCCAATGCAACTCTCTTTGAATGTCATTATACTGACATTTACATCTTTTTTTTTTTAAATATATTTTATTGATTTTTTACAGAGAGGAAGAGAGAGGGAGAGTTAGAAACATCAATGAGGGGATGTGCCCGCAACCAAGGTACATGCCCTTGACTGGAATAGAACCTGGGACTCTTCAGTCCGCAGGCCGATGCTCTATCCACTGAGCCACACCGGTTTTGGCGACATAGAAACCCTTTCAAAGTGACGCCTCCAGCACCTGAGACAGTTCAATGGGGCAACTACATCTCCAATACCGTGAAAAGCCCATGTTTCACAGGGCATCGCAGTACTGACCCAGACCTGGGCTCAGACCCCTGGCTCGGCCCATTCATTCATTCATTCATTCATTCAGCAGATGTTGACGAGGCACCTTCTGTGCACAGAACAGAGCTGTGAACAAGACCTGTGTTGAGGGAGGTGAATTCCAGGTGCCTGTGTGATTCTGGGGACCTTCCTTCGCCTGCTTGGGCCTAAGATTCCCCAGAGTCTCCGTCTCATATTCCCCCAACTTGATTTCTCAGGATCCTGGAGATTTAGTGTCACAAAATGATCTATTTTTAACGTGAGCAACACACGCTTCACACAACTACGCTAACATGAACAGCTTGTGTTTTAGAAACACAAGCACAAGCCACATGGAGGCGTCTAAACAGAGAGAGGTCACTCCGACGCTCAGAATAAACGGAGGGCAAGCGGCCGAGGGAGGCGGCCGTCATAGCTCGCTCCTGCGCCCATTATAGTCTCATGATCCTTGTGCCGTTTTGTTTTGTACCTTCATTTCCTTCCAGGCAATTGCCCTGAGTGTCACAAACATCTGAATTTATTTTCTTCCAGGCCAGCGGTTCTCAACCTGTGGGTCGCGACCCCTTTGGGAATTGAATGACCCTTTCACAGAGGTTGCCTAAGACTGTAGGAAAACACCTATTTCCCAGGGTCTTAGGAACCAACACACCGCTCCTCCGTGTAGCAAAGTGTAGCCATGTAGTTTCCTGTTGTCCTAGGAAGACTGCTGCCCATGCTACACCACGATTCAAGACAAAATTTCATTTATTTGTAATTAGAAATAAATATTTCACAATATATAATTACATATTGTTTTTGTGATTAATCCCTATGCTTTAGTTATGTTCAATTTGTAACAATGAAAATACATCCTGCCTATCAGATATTTACATGACGGTTCATAACAGTAGCAAGATGACAGTGATGAAGTAGCCACGGAAATAATGTTATGGTTGGGGGTCACCACCCCATGAGGAGCTGTCTTAAAGGGTCGCGGCCTTAGGAAGGTTGAGAACCACTGCTCTAGGCAATTGCCCTGAGTGTCACAAACACCTGTATTTATTTCCTTCTAGGCAATTGCCTTTTACGCATCACAAACATCTGCGTTACTGACTTTCTGTGTGCAGCAGAGTAAGTGCTTTGGGAAAACTGGCACTTGTGGAAGGTAGAGGCACGCAGAACTGTCTTGGTGCCATTCGCAACGGTGATTAGCGGTTCCGCACAGCCAGAACTAGTGCTAGATCTGCACAGACTCTCAAATCCACGGCCACGGGTTTGGGCTACTTATGGAGAGTAAGACCTCCCCTGCGCCCTGGGCCCTGGGCGGCAGCTCCAATTCCCTGCGGCGTAGAGAGAGCACCCACCACCCGCCCCAAGGCCACACTCCGCCTGGCGGGGGCAGCCCTGGGAGCTGGAGCCTCAGGCTGTCGGCTGCACGGGCAACCCCCAAAGGGCAGGCTGGCCCTGAGCCGGCCCCGCGTGTGCTCTGCGCTCCTAAGCCGTCTCCAGGGACACCAGCCCCTGGCCTCCCCTGGCCTCGGCTTTAAAGGACGGAAAAGGGGCGGCAAAGCGCACACACCTGCTCTCCTCCCCCCGCCTCTGGCCTGTGGGGCAGCAGACGGCCCCGGCCACGCCTGGCTTCCAGAAGGTCGGGCTGCTGGTCATTCGGGCCACTCCCCAGGCTGCCTGCCCGGAATTCACTAAATGCCGCCCAGCATTCGGCTGTCCTCCGTCCACACAGGAGCTGAGGTGACTCAGTTTACCCCAACGTTCACCAGAGCAGCAACGGCTTACCTAGTTCTGAACCTTCCTCATGTGGTGGGGACCCCCAACCATGAAATCATTTTCGTGGCTACTTCATTACTGACCTTTTGCTACTGGTGATGAATCGTCATGTAAATACAGTGGTACCTCGAGATACGAGTTTCATTCGTTCCGTCACCTTGAGGCGTGGGAAACTGTGAGATGCTCGAGTCCCGGTAAACGGGTGGGTCGTGTGCAGCCGGCCGATCCGCGCGATGACTCCTATCTCAAATGTTGCTCGTATTTCAAAGCAAAAACCGCTCGCTCAACGGCTCATATCTAAAAAATCTCGTATGTTAGGGCACTCGTATCTCGAGGTACCACTGCATCTGTGTTTTCTGATGGTCTCAGGTGACCCTGTCGTGACCCCCAGGTTGAGAACCGCTAGCAGGGCCCTAAGCTTTCTCATTCCAGTGCCCTTCCTGATTCCTTCTATGGCTCCCAAGCTCAGAATGCCTTCCTTCCTTCAACTGTAATGAATATTCAACTGTATTTCTCAATAGATTTTTTTTCTCAGTAACCTATATTGTTCATTACATTCAGGTCTTACATACTTAGAAAGCTATTTGGGTTGTAAAAAAACCACAGAATTTATTTCCATGACCTCTAAGTCACAGGTATTGAAAGTGCATTCTATAACAGTGGTGTCGTTCTAAAATGATTTCCATCCTTTTGCAGACTGCCCCTAAGTACCTTTCCTCTCGCTCCCAAAGAAAAAAATTCCCATCCCTTCTAGAGAAAGGGGGCCCTTGTTACAGGGGCTGAAAGCACTCTACATAATTAGGGTGTTCATTAGTCCCAGGCAGGAATGAAACGTGGGAATTAATTTAAATCCCAATGAGGTTGGGGGTGGACGGGTTTAACAGTTACCAACACGTTGCAAACAAGTGCGGGTCCTTTCAACAGGGGGGCATTGGTGCCGCACGAGACCCGTTACCGTGGAGACCCATCTCCATTCTCCCAGAGCCCGTGGTCTTGGAGAGGCAGCCTCAGCTGAACGGCTGGCCAGGCTTCTGAGCCTCGGCTGAATGGACAGGAGCGGGAGGAAGAGAAGAAAAGCGCAGCTCAACTCTTACCTCAACCACAGGCCTAGGTTTTTTTTAGTGGAATTCCCACGGTACTGAAGCAGGATTAGAATACAAAGCTCCGAGTCCAACGAACCGACGGGTCTCATTCGTTTTCTATATTCTGACTAAGACACCAAGGCCAAAAAAGTGTAGACCGAGCGCAGCCAGAAGTGTCAAAACTTGGAAGCACTGTGTAAATGCCAGTCCCCGGTCTGTGTCACACTTAATGTTTGTTTCATGAACAGAAATGTAAGGGTAATGAATTCATCGTGATTGAATGTGCTCGACTCACTCCTGCATTAAAAGGTCCGTGGAAAGGGTCAGGTGAGGTGATACACATACAAGCACAGCATTGTTTTTTTTTAATTAAAATCTTCTTAATGTATTTTATTGAATTTTTACAAAGAGGAAGGGAGAGGGATAGAAAGTTAGAAACATCGATGAGAGGCATGGGTCAGCCGCCTCCTGCACGCCCCCTACTGGGGATATGCCCACAACCAAGGTACATGCCCTTGACTGGAATCAAACCTGGGACCTTTCAGTCCGCAGGCTGACACTCTATCCACTGAGCCAAACCGGTTCCGGCCAAGCACAGCATTATTAATAATACCATTTGACAGTCAGCTTTTACTAAGTCAGCTTCTGAAATCCCGCTTTTCCTATAAAGCGAACCTGGGCTACCACATTGCGTTACCACCACCGGATGGTTAGTTTTGTGTGTCAATTCACTGTCTGCTCAAACACCAGTCTAGAAGCTGCTGTGCAGGTGTTTTTCAGACGGGATGGACATTTAAATCGGCGGACTGAGAAAAGCAGGCCACCTTCCATAAGGTAGGGGGCCTCATCCATCAGCTGAAGACATAAAAGTCTCAGATGCCCCACAAAAAGGAACTCTGCCCCCAGACTCCCTTCAGACTTGGAACTTCCCTGGTTCCAAGCAATTTCAACTCTCCCCTGTCTCCAGCCTGCAGGCCAGCCCTATGGCTTTCAGACTGGCCAGCCCCAGAATTCCTTGTACTATGTAGGTAGGTCGTAGGTAGGCAGAAACGGATCTAGAGAGACATAGACACACACATCCTACTGGTTCTCTGGAGCACCAGCTCATGAAATTAACTGTCTTCTTCTGGCTGTCTCCACATCACACACACATGGCCTTTCAAATCCGCACTAAAATCAGGAGGCACATTAGTTTGCAGAGATCACAGGGCCAATAGGTTTGGTTTCTTCGGAGGCCTCTCTCCTTGGCTTACAGATGGCCGCCTTCTTGCCACGTCCTTACATGAGGTCTCTGGTGTGCATGTGCACGCCTAGGGTCTCCAAACACTGTCACAGTCTGAGGTCCTGGGGGTTAGGACTTCAACGTATAAATGGGGGGTGCACAATTCCATATGAATGGGGGCGTTGCAAATTCAGGCCATACCTGAAGGTCTAGTTGGAAAAATCTGACCCACTCACTGCACACGCTACAGGGCACACAAGACACTCACTGTGGGCCGGAAGCATTTAAGGAAGAGCTCTCCTCTAGAGCAGCCAGAAGCATCCAATCAAGAAAAACACGCAAAGATACTGAAGACTCCGGTTGGCAGAGAAAAACGAGAGGTGATTTTGAAGAAGAGCCCCAAATCCAAGGCAAAAAGGCAGACGCTGAATGCTTAGGCCTGTACCTGACACATGCCCCGTATTTCGCGTCCTGCTCAGGTGTAGACAGCAGGAAGTTACTTATTGGAGCTTGGAGAATGACCCTCCCCCTTCACCCCCACCCCAACAGGCCGATGGTCATCATCAAACCAGTTCCTCGTAAGCTTGGGGCTGGGCATGATGGGGCACCCTTGTAAAACGTGGTAAAGGCGCTGCTTGACCACCAGCTGCTGGCAATACCTATAGGTGTCAACAGAAGACGGAAGGCCTCGGGAAGACAGAAGAAGGAACATGGACAGGAGGAAGGTAGAGAGATCAAAGGAGATGGAAGGAAGGATAGAAGGGAGGGAGGGTAGAGGAAGGAAGGAAGGGAAATAGGAAAGGAAAGCCCTCAGGAAGCTATGCTTCTGCCCCTCCTCTCTCAGTGGCATGGCCCCACATCAGAGTCCCCTCCCCCCCCCGCAACCTAATAAGAAATGCCCCAACTTCCCACGAGCAGACCATGCACACGTTTCCGAGACTTCTCACCTGCTCTCCCTAGTGTACCCGCAACAGCCTAGGGAGACCTCCTGGAGGGACTGTTACTTTTATTTGGCAGATAAAAAAAAAAGAGTCTGAGACACAGTCATAAAGTGACAGAGTCCGGGAGCAATTGAGCATTTTATAGAGGAACTCTATCCATCCAAATGATACGCTTCCATCACTTTTCACGTCACGGCCCCTCCCTCAAAGTTTCTGGTTTGCACACAATGAAATTACACGCTCTACACGTCTATTTTTAAAATTTTGTGCTCATGATGGGCCTATACACTTTCTCTTTGTCCTGCGAGTTTCCTTTGTTCCACTTTCAAGATATCTCACTTGCTAAGAAGCTCTGCGAGGAAATAGAAAACTTTTCTAGAACCATCTAAGGGAGTTAAAATAAATCCGGGGAGGGGAGGCAGATCTAACTGATGAACTTCCATTAATGGGGGCAGGGTGGGGCACAGGTCACATGGCTCTCGCCGTAAGAGGAAGCAAGGCGATGGCACGGGAGGAGGGACGCGGTGTTCCTGGCTCCCCAGCGTGCCTGACACCTCGGGGCTCGGTGACCCGCAGGCTGCAGACAACCGGCCCCGTCAGAGGCTTCGGACGCAAACCCAGGCTCGGGCTCCCCGCTGGAAGGCGATCCACGTCCCGGGACCGAGTTCAAAGCCCCGTCCGCCCGGCCTCCGTGTGAAGGTCAGGCCTCTGGTGAGGGCTGGCCAGCTCCGCATGCTCCTGCAGTAACCCAAGCGCCGGAACATTCCGGAGCTCCAGTGCTATGAACTTAGAAACCGCTCAGCGACCCGGGCAGACTCTGTTTCCGAAAATGGCCCAGCCGGACTCCTGGTCTCCCGCTCACCAGGCCCGGCCCCGCAGGGAGAGGCAGCACCACTGCCCGCTCCTCGAGTCGGGGCTGGCCGCCGTGACCGTGCCTCTGCGGGAAAGTGGCCGAGGGGACACCGTGGAACTGCCACGGCGAGGTCACAGAGGATGCCCTTCCCCCGGGGCCATCAGGAAGCTGGGACCCCAGCCACCGCGCAGGAGAACGCCCGGGCCACTGGCGGGGACAGAAGTCTTTCGGCCAACAACCAAGGTACATGCCTTTGACCGGAATTGAACCTGGGACCCTTCGGTCCGCAGGCCAATGTTCTAGCCACTGAGCCACACCAGTTAGGGCACCGGGGTGGTTTTTAACTATGTGCCTGGATAGCCATGACTTCTACTTGTGAGCTATTCAACTCTGGGAAATGGGGAAAGAAGGAAAATAAGAGAAATGTGCTTTAAAAAATCTTGAGTCTTATTAACATCAACTTTAGGCGTTATGAGATACTCTAAAATAAACACGGTCTTCAAATAAACCACGAATTAACTACCGTTCAATTCACAAATGAAAAAAGTGCATGTTTTTCATCTTATTAAGTGCACACTAAGAATCACTCATGCGCAGTCCCCACACACAACGGACAACCTTACGATTCACACGCTGGCCACCAGTAGTTAGAGAACGTGTCCACCCGCCACGGAGAGGCAGCATTTCACCCATGACAGAAAGTCCACAGTTGATTGCACAAGCTTCTGCCTGGAAGGTCCCCAACCTCCCCATGACCCTTCCCACGCTCCCAGCCGAGGGGGGGAGGCAGAAGAGGACCCTCCTCCTGGAGAGATATCTGGTCTACCCTATACTTTTGTAAAGAGAAAACCACCGGCCCCAAATGGTGTCACTTGTGCTAGAGCCCATGATACCAAACCTGGATGGAATATCTGACCTAATGGCTCTTGTGACCATGGCCAGAAAAGTAATCTTAACCAACCGGTCTGGAATTTTCTGGCCAACGGCAATGAGCCACTCTGTCCCGTGAGCTCTCTCTATCCTCCCTCTCCACTCAACAGAAAGGAGACAATTGTCATGATAAAAAGAAAAATGACAAATAAAACACCTTGCCATTACCTCTCCCCCCCCCCAAAAAAAAAGACATCCTTGTAAAAAATAATATTTTTTTCTTCCTCTTATAGCCCTTGCCCCATCCTTCTCCTGATAAACACCTTCCATTTTGCACAACGTCTCAGAGTCTTCCTAGTTGCTAAGATGAGACGTTGCCAATTCAGGAATTGCTTAACAGAGACAATTAGATCTTCAAATTTAATCAGTTAAATTTTATTCTTTAACATTTTTACAGAAAACAGACCCAGGAGGAGGAAGTGGAAGGGCAAAAGAGGTGGGAGGAGTTATTTAAAGCAATTCACCCATAATTCATGGTTCGCTAGCCACGTGGCAAAAGATGCTGCCCATCCTGACTTTCCCCAGGGAATTTTCTCACTGGGGGCAGCAGTTCTGACCCAGGAAGTACGGGGGCATGGCCCCATGGAGCTGGTCCCAGCCAGAGAGCCGCTGTCCATTTGAATGACAAGATCCAAATTCCCTCTTATCTCAGCAGATGGGCATGGGAACTCACTAATACTCATCCTTAAAACCACGCCTTTCCGGTAACACAGAATATTTGCCTATTGCTACAACGGCTCCAGATGTGAGTTATCAGCATCTTCCAAGGCCAGAGTTCTTCAGCGATTCCACATTCTTGGGAGGACAGGAAATACGGTTGTTTGCGACTGCAACTACCCAAATGCTGTCTGCATACATAAATTCCTGCCGGGAAGTCCCTTTTGGTAAATTCCCGTTTCCTTTAAAGGGTCTGGCCTTGGAAGAATTCTGGGAAGACTGATGACAACACGTCTTTCATTTATAACTGAAGCAACTGTGATTCATTCATCCACTTATTCATTCATTCCACAAAGATTTACCGAACACCACTCAGGTGCCAGGCTGGGGATTCAGCAGTGAGTCCAGATGTTATGGAGGCTCTCTGGCCATGCCCCCATACCTCCTGGATCAGTTCTGCCCCCCATTGAGAAAATACCCCGGGGAAAGTCAGGATGGGCAGCATCTTTTGCCACGTGGCTAGCGAGCTATGAATTATGGGTGAATTGCTTTAAATATCTCCTCCCACCTCTTTTGCCCTTCCATTTCCTCCTCCTGCTTTCTGGGTCTGTTTTCTGTAAAAATGTTAAAGAATTAAGAACGTTATGTTAAAAAAACATAGGCCAGAGCCTATGTTCTCACAGGGCTGCTGCTACGGGGGGTGAGGAGGGGCGGGGAACAGATCATAAACATATAAATAAAAAGGTAGGGTCTCAAGGAAGATGAGTATTTTAAACGTCGAAATGAGGCTGGAACCAGGAAATGATGGGAGTGCGCGATGTTCTGGAGAGGGAGAGGCAGTTACCCCTCTACATGGTTGAAGACCTTGCTGCGTGACCTCTGAGCAGAGAACCTGCAGGTGCCCGGAGAGGGGCATTCCAGGCTGGGCATGGCCAGGGAAACCCAGGGGCTGAGGTGGGCTGAGGGGCCCGAGGAACGGCTAGGTGAGCCTGGAGCAGAGCAAACCAGAGGACGCTGAGGGCAGGGAGGGGCAGGGACCACCTGGAAAGGACTTGGCCTCTGCTGATGGGGATGGGAAGCCACCAGGGGACTCTGAGCAGAGGAGAGACAAACAGGGTCATTCTAGGTGCTGGGACAACGGCAGAAGCAGGCAGACCAGTGCTGACAGGACATGCTGGTTGCCAGTCAGTACATAGCAACTGGGCCTCTTCTGCAGATAAAACGATCCTGCTTGGCCGATGTGCCACCGAGATCATGGCTAGAATCCAATCCCACCTCTGCCTCCTACCAGCTGTGTGACCCTGGGGAAAAGGCTTAACTTCTCTGCGTCTCTGTTTCTTCTGTAACATGAGAATAATACTGTTTTTGCTGCAAAGGTAGAAATACGACATGTACCATATTTTCCGGCATATAGGACGACTGGGCATATAAAACGACCCCCAACTTTTCCAGTTAAAATATAGAGTTGGGGATATACCTGCCCTATAAGATGACACCCGGCGTGTAAGATGATCCCTGACTTTTGAGAAAATTTTCCTGGGTTAAAAAGTCGGCTTATACGCCAGAAAATACGGGTTAAGTACCTATTGCAATAGTGGGTGCTATTATTTGAAAAGTACCTTTAAAAGTCTTTTGAGCCGAAACCGGTTTTGCTCAGTGGTTAGAGCGTGGGCCTGGGGACTGAAGGATCCTAGGTTCGATTCTGGTCAAGGGCATGTACCTTGGTTGCGGGCACATCCCCACTGGGGGACATGCAAGAGGCAGCTGATCGATGTCTTTAATCAATGTTTCTAACTCTCTATCTCTCTCCCTTCCTCTCTGTAAAAAAATCAGTAAAATATATATTTAAGTCTTTTGAAACCCTCCTTCATCTTTGGTTAAACCCGCACACCCTGACCCTCCCCAAAGCAACATTCTCCTGGGGAGTTTTCGTGGGGCCGCACACCTCTCCTCGGCTGCCCCCGCTCTTAGCTGGCCTCACGCATGGATGCTTTCAGCGTGGCTGTTGTGTCCGAGGTGAGGCGATAGCAGTTCTCATCCTAACGGAACCGGCCAAGGCCGGCCAGGCCCCTTCTCGGAGAGGCGGACAGAAACCGGGAATGGAAAGCCCTCTGACAGGAAGGCATTTTTAATCGCACAACCAACACTCCTGCTCTCGTACGCCATACAAGAGGGTGAGTCATTGTGACACGTCACTGGGTTGTAAAGCTGGGGCTTCCTGCCTGCTTTCCTGCCCAGTAAGCACAGTTAGGCCACTGGTTTTTACCTATGGCCGAAGGTGTTCGCGAGCATCACACGACCTTGAGTCTGGCGAGGCGTGAAGCCACGACCGAGCCCTAAACATCAAAGAGAAATCTCCGTCTTCTCGGCTGGAATGCCCCACAGAAGAAGATACATCTACTTAACTGTGGTTCCTCTACTCCCCCTTCCCACTGAGCCCCGTGTCACATACATGGTTGCCTCTCTAAACAGTTGGAATCATTTTGTAAATCTCATTTGTGCTTCAAGTGATTTTGAAAAGCTATTCCGAAGAACAGCTGGTTGAAAACAGAAGCCACTGAGTAGAAGTCAAACAGGACTTACAAACGGGAAGATCCTTGTCTGTGTGGCTCAGTGGTTGGGCATCGACCCTGGAACCAAGAGGTCACCCGTTAGATTCCTGAGGGCACGTGCCCGGGTTTCTGGCTTGATCCCTAGTAGAGAGCGTGCAGGAAGCAGCTGATCAATGTTTCTCTCTCATACTGGTATTTCCCTCTCTATATGCCTCTCCCTTCCTCTCTCTCTCAAATCAATAAAAACATTTAAAAAAGGAAAATGGTAAGGAATCTGATCATGGAGCCCTTCTAGTTGACCGCTAGAAATCTATTTGAAGAACTTAAATACAGCTGAACCGGATTTGGCTCGGTGAATGGAGCATCAGCCTGCGGACTGAAGGGTCCCAGGTTCGATTCCGGTCAAGGGCATGTACCTTGACTACAGGCACGTCCCCAGTGGGGAGTGTTTCTAACTCTCTATCCCTCTCCCTTCCTCTCTGTAAAAAAAAATCAATAAAATATATATATTTTTAAAAAAGAACTTAAATACAGTCTTAATAGAACTCTAACCCCTTACTAGGAAATAAAAAATCCAACAGAGCAGTTTAGATCAGAATAGCAGGACTAGCTCAGGAAATTCCACCTGGAGAAGACGGAACCATCTCCAAGTTTCCACTAAGCTGGTCGTCAGTAGAAAAAGGAGTCAAGTCTGCAGGTCTTCCCTTGTTCAGGTTTTGTTCTCTGGTGCCAGCGTTAGGAAGCACGTCTTGGCAGTCTTTCTGCTTATGTACGTTCTTTTCAAAATACAACGAGTTCAAGCAAGCCTCCTGCGATGGCTCATGGGAATAGCACGGCGGTAGCAGTCAGAGTTCAGGAGCTCTCCCACCCAGACCTCCGCTCCCTCAGCTCTCACCACCACCCAAGAGGCAGCGAGGTCAATAAGCCAAGTTCACTGCCGAGCTTGTAGATGAAACCCCTGAGCCCCAGCGACTCCACTTCCCTGCTCCTTCTTGAAGGCATCAGCCATGGCCAGACCCTACGCTGCCCTCTCCTCCTCCTCCCTTCCTCCTCCTCCTGTCATCTGCCCCGTCGCCTGGAATCTTTCTCCCTGCCTCAATCAGCTGGGCATGAAGGGTTTTCAAGCCTACTTCCAGCAGGCCTCTTGCATCTACCCCTCCTGTCCAGCCATGTTCACCTTCTTTGCTTGGGCCCTTTATCCTTTCTCACCTAAATACAGTGGTACCTCGAGATATGAGTTTAATTCGTTCCGTAACCTTGAGGCGTGGGAAACTATGAGACGCTCAAGTCTCGGTAAATTGGTGGGTCGTGTGCAGCCGGCCATCCCGCGAGATTACTCCTATCTCAACTGTTGTTCACTCAACGGCTCGTATCTCAAAAATCTCGTGTTAGGGCACTTGTATCTGGAGGTACCACTGTAATGACCTGCTCACCCGTCCTCCCCACTGCCAGACCTAATACTGATCAAGCCAACCTGCATTCCATTTCCTGAGGTCAAGTACCCGGGCGGGTACTTACTCAGAAGCCCTCAATGACTCCCCAGTGCTTAACGAATTAAGCACAATCCTTTCATCCCAGGGACCATAAACCTGGATGTCACCAAGTCACCTCTCTCCCCGATTTTCCCAAAGGCCACCTTACTCCAGAGAGAGTGGACCACGTGGGCACACCCTCCATCTGCACCCCACCCGCACACCGTGGTGAAGGGTAGAATTGACCTCATTAAGAGCGATCTTTAAGATCAGGGCCCCAAATGGCAGCTGGGTGCTAACCATCAACTCCTCATCCTCGGGAGAAAAAGAAAAAGATGATGGAACAGGTGAATCACGTGTCGCTTTCAGCTGAGTGACAGGTCCCTTTATGGAGACTTCCCCCGGTTCCCCTTGGTCACTTCTCATTGATCAGGACCTGGTCACACAGGCAAAGCCAGCTCATGGGAGGCTGGGAATGGGGTCTTTCTGACTACACTGCCTCCCAAATTCTAAGTAAGGAATTTGGTAGTACTAACAAAGAAGATCGGAACGCTGGCGTGAGGTCATCTGGTCCAGGGTTTCTCAAGCTCACCCATCAATTACCATCACCTGCTTGGGGTGGGGGTGGAGGCATGGCAGGGAGATCCTCACTGAAATTCGGATTCCCAGGCTCCACCCAGACCTCCTGAACCAGAATCTCCGGGCCGAGGACCTGGGAAACCCTGTTTTTAACAAGCACCCTAGGCGATTCTTATCAACAGGCACGTTTGGCAAACGCTGAGCACTAATCTTCCACCCGGCGTGGCAGTCTCGGCACAATCTGAACCCGGGGCCTTGGAGGCGGTCAGTCCATCCTTAAGCAGCAGGAGACGTGGGAGTTCTCTCTCAGCCTGAGCCTGCTGCTGTCAGAGAGCCTTCCCCATGGGAAGAGACCAAGGGAACCTTCTCCAAAAAGGAATTGCAAACGTAATTATGAATCGAACAACCAAGTGCTTTACCCAGCCAGTTCCAACACATCGACAAGTATGATCAGCCACAACCGGTGTGGCTCAGTGGAGAGAGCGGACTGAAGGATCCCGGGTTCGATTCCAGTCAAGGGCATAGACCTTGGTGGCGGGCACATCCCCAGTAGGGAGCATGCAGGAGGCAGCTGATCGATGTCTCTCTCTCATCAATGTTTCTTTCTATCCCTCTCCCTTCCTCTCTGTAAAAAATCAATTATATATATATGTATGTATATATATATATAAATGCAATCTCACTCCAAAGATCAAGGTCAAAGAGCCATGTGTGCAGAGGGGCCCACACGCTACAGCTATGCCCCCTGGCTGAGAACGCTCTCCTGCTGTGGCAGGAGCCAGGAGCGGTGCAGAGGTGGGAGATGTGGCATCAGTGCACCGCAGGCCTACACCGGTGGGGTGTCCTGAAATGAAAAACTGCTCCCGTAACTCCCTGGCTCGAGTTCTAACTCTTTTCTTTTTTAATACATTTTATTGATTTTTTTTTACAGAGAGGAAGGGAGAGAGATAGAAAGTCAAAAACATCGATGAAAGAGAGACATCGATCAGCTGCCTCCTGCACGTCCCCGACTGGAGTTGTGCCCGCAAGCAACATACATGCCCTTGACCGGAATCTAACCTGGGACCTTTCAGTCCGCAGACCAACGCTCTATCCACTGAGTCAAACCAGTCTCGGCTTAACTCTTTAAAAAAAAAAAAATGCCTTTATTGATTTCAGAGAGAAAGGAGAGAGAGAGAGAGAGAGAGAGAGAGAGAGAGAGAGAAACATCGATGATGAGAGAGAGCCATGGACCGGCTGCCTCCTGCACACCCTCTACCGGGGATGGAGCCCAGACCCCAGGCATGTGCCCTGACCGGGAGTCGAACTGTCTGCTCCTGGGCCGTCGCTTAACCACGGAGCCACACAGGCCAGGCTCAAGCATTATCTCCAAAACGTCCACATCGGTGTCTAACTATCAGCCTCAAGTCCATTACTCCGCCGGAGCCATCCTGGGGGTCAGGGCCACCAAACACAGGAAGAACCACGTGAGGACAGAACGCGGCCACCCTTCGGTGCCGTTCCATGTATGTTTACCGTCTACGAGGTCTGCATGGTGCTCGGCTGCCTGAGGAACTGAAGCTCCGGGAAGATAAACACATCCCGGGGTCAGCTGAAGCCACAGCTGCTGAACGGGCGACTGAACGTTTCAAGGAGAAGCGGGAATTATGCCGGGGTCAAGCCCTCTTTTAAGAAGGAGGGCGGGAGGCGCTGCGAAAAGAAGGAAGTGGTTAGAAAGCGGCGTTCCAGGACGGCAGCTCCCTTGTGTGGCCGGAGGCAAACAATCGCCTTCCTGTGTGACCGGGACGCGCTCGGACGCCACACACGGAATTCCAATCACGGCTTTCCAAACGGGCTGATTGAAAACCTGCTGTTCAAACACACGAAATTCCAATCACAGCTTTGCCAAACGGCCTGATTGAAAACGTGCTGTTCAGTCGGCAGCTGCGGCTCAAACTCCCCTCCATGGAGGGGAGCAAGAAAAGCAAAAATACATGGGATATCACTTCTTCACACTGAGCCCGTCTGCACAGCTCAAAGGGAAAAGGGAAAGTGGCCCTCAATTGGTCCCCGAAAGAGGACCACGTATGTGGCTGACAGCCCCCACACGTGCACACGCAGACTCAATTGTGGAGAAATGGCTGAGGTTTACTCTGTCAATGTTTTCGCTTTCATGACAGAGTCTAACAGCACCATCCCAGAGAAACACAACGCAAGTCCCGTTATATTTTCTGACAGCCACATTTTTAAATACATTTTATTGATTTTTTTACAGAGAGGGAGGGAGAGGGATAGAGAGTTAGAAACATCGATGAGAGAAAGACATCGATCAGCCGCCTCACTGTGGAGATGTGCCCACAAGCAAGGTACATGCCCTGGGACCTTTCAGTCCGCAGGCCAACGCTCTATCCACTGAGCCACACCAATCTCGGCTTGAGCATGTCTTAAATCCTCCCGTATTCGATCCCCACCGCACCCTAGGAGGGAGGGGCTTTCCTGAAACCCCCATTTCCCTGAGGAGGAAAGAGAGGCTCAGACCGCAGGTGGAGCACGCAGAATTTGAGCTGGACGAAGGCATAAACCTCCCTCTGGGCGGGCAGTCTCTGGCTCCCGTGCTCAGAGCCGGGCCCAGCCAGTGAGGTGGCCGTGGCTGCCGAGTCCCCGCCGAGGTTAGGACAGGCAGGCTGGCACACGGTGGGTATGCTCTGTGCCCGGCTCTCCCCGGTGACTGAGGGTGCTCTCTGTATACATGCTTCACGTGAAGTGGGGACACATATGTTCTCTCTCCTGGTGTGAGACGGGACACGTGTCTAAGTGCTGGGCCACGCTCACTAAACGCTGTCCTTGCTCCCCGTGAGCACGGAGCGCACAGCCTTTGGCAGACCAGCTGCCAACGGGAAGCTGCACAGGAACCCACACTGGTCAGCGTGGTTGAGGATAAAGACATCACCAGGCAGCCAGAACCGGTGTGGCTCAGTGGATAGAGCGTCGGCCTGCGGACTGAAAGGTCCCAGGTTCGATTCTGGTTAAGGGCATGTACCTTGGTGGGGGGCACATCCCCAGTGGGGGGCGTGCAGGAGGCAGCTGATCGCTGTCTGTCTCTCAAGGATGTTTCTAACTCTCTGTCCCTCTCCCTTTCTCTCTGAAGAAAATCAATAAAATATATTTAAAAAAGAAAATAAAAGAAAGAGTCAGAACCGGTTTGGCTCACTGGGTAGAGCGTGGGCCTGCGGACTGAAAGGTCCCGGGTTTGATTCCGGTCGGGGGCATGTACCTTGCTTGCGGGCACATCTCCACAGTGGGGTGTGCAGGAGGCGGCTGATCGATGTCTCTCTCTCTCATCGATGTTCTGATTTTCTGTCTCTCTCCCTTCCTCTCTGTAAAAAATCAATAAAATATATTAAAAGAAAGGAAGGAAGGAAGGAAGGAAGGAAAGAAGGAAGGAAGGAAGGAAGAAATCACCATGCAGCCGACCAGCTGTGTACGTAGCAACGGCTAAGCCTCACCGAGGGAGACAGGGCTTCGAATGTGAACCCGTCTCCGCTCCTTGCTGCCAAGTGACAAATACCACACCTGGAGCCAACCACGCCTCCTGGCACCCAGGCTGCTAAGCCCGGAAGCCATAGGACAAAGCATGTCTGGGGGTGGCTCTTCGTCACGGGCAGTCGGACAAGCCTGCCAGGCGACTGTCCTGTAGTGAAAGCTGACACAGCGCGGATGACACCTCACACTTTGGGTTGCACCAGAATCGCCTGGAGTGGGGGCTTTGCTGGGCCCCGCCCCCCCTCCCCCCAGGACGTGTGGTCAGGTGAATCTGGGGGAGCTCAGGAATTGCATTTCTAATAAGAACCCAGGATCTGAGGTCCAGGCACCATCGCACCCTGGACAATGACTGAAGAAAGGAACCAGTTTTTCCGGGCAGTTCCGTGGGCCTGCCACGGCCTCGGTGGAGGCCGCGAGGTCACGGCCGCAGCTGGAGAGGTGCCAGGGACCTCAGTGGCCGCCTTCTCCCACCACGGGATCAGAACACTGCGGACCCGGGCGCCAGAGGATGCTTCACCCCCGAAGCTCACTCCCCGGTGCCCCTTCACTGGTCTGGGTCCCTCCAGAGCAGCGGTTCTCAACCTGTGGGTCTTGACCCCTTTGGGGGTCGAATGGCCCTTTCACAGGGGTCGCCTAAGACCATCGGAAAAGGCAGATATTTACATCATGATGAATAACAGTAGCAAAATTTCATGGTTGGGGGTCACCACCACATGGGGAACCGTATGCAAGGGTCGCAGCCTTAGGAAGGTTGAGAACCACTGCTCCAGAGCCTTCTACGTGCCCACATTTTTCTTTTTGGTAAAATTCTTCCCGTAAAATCTTGTGGTGTTTTTACAGGAAAGATTCCCATATATTATTTCCACATAACACTCAGGGCCCCACAACACTGGGATTTGACCCCGGGAGACCTCTGGCTCCTGTTTATGTTTCAGAATCTCTTCGGAAGAGAAAAACATGAAGGAACTCGAAACATCACAAATATGTTTAGAACTTGCTTTTGTTATTTGATACTACGAGTAAAGGAGGACAGCTTTCTTTAATAGATGTCTGTTTTTATGGCTTTGTAATACGTACCCCCAAAATACACGCAGCCAATTTTTTTTTTACTATGTACTTAAGTGGTTTCCGGTTTTCATGTATTTTAAAGTGTCACCATAGAGAACAGCCTTAAAGTGAACCATTTTTGCCCATCCTGTTTCCTTAAAGTTCTCCTTTAAGTGGAAGTGTGGGTATGTGGCGTATGCCTTTGGTTTTCACTTTTTGCAATTATAATGCATTCTAATTTTTGCAACTTGAATCTCTCTCCACTTAATTCATTACATGCACTTTCCCAATTGCTGCATAATTTTTAACCTTAACATTTAAAAAAAATATATTTTTATTGATTTCAGAGAGGAGTGGGGGGGAGGGGGAGAAACATCAATGATGAGAGAGAATCACTGATCAGCTGCCTCCTGCCCACCCCCTACTAGAGATTGAGCCCGCAACCCAGGCATGTGCCCCGATGAGGAATTTTTTTTATTTTTATTGTTTTTTTACAGTGAGGAAAGGAGAGGGATAGAGAGTTGGAAACATCGATGACAGAGAAACATGGATCAGCTGCTTCCTGCACCACCCCCATTGGGGATGTGCCCACAACCAAGGCACATGCCCTTGACCGGAATCGAACCCGGGACTCCTCAGGCCATAGGCTGATGCTCCATCCACTGAGCCAAACCGATTTTGGCTCGATGAGGAATTTTTAATGGCTCTAGACCAGCGGTTCTCAACCTGTGGGTCAAGACCCCTTTCACAGGGGTCACCTAAGACCGTCGGAAAACACAGTTATTTACATTATAATTCATAACAATAGCAAAATTACAGTTATGAAGTATGGTTGGGGGTCACCACAACATGAGAAACTGTATTAAAGGGTCGCGGCATTAGGAAAGTTGAGAACCACTGCTCTAGACTGTCTTCACTATGGATGTCACATCAGTTATTTGCCTGCTCCTCCAAAACATGGGTTACTCTTCACTGTGCAGTAATATAAAGTCATACAAAACCCCCATTTTTTACGATTATTTTCTTCACGCAGCTTCCCTTAAGGAGGCCCCAAATGCCTGACAGCGGTAACCGAATCAGAATGTTTATCTGACACAGGTTCTCGGTGAAGAAATGGAATGTATGACCAGGGTTCGCCACGGGCCGAGAACGTTCGAGAAGATCATGAGCTGAGGTCATGAACTCTGGCCCCGAGCTAAGCTCACGAATGCAGGTCCTGGCCTGTCGGTTCGGAAGGCGCACGTGAACATTCTGGAGAATTCCTCCCCAGCCCAGAGCAAGCTGCCCAGCTAACGGGCTCGCAAAGGTGGAAACCTGAATGGCGACGACCTTCAAGGTGGCTGACCGCTGCCCCAGCTCACCCGGCCCAGGACGGGGGGCGGTGCTCCCCATCAGTAACTTTCGGCCTTTTATGGCCAGAGAGAGGCGCCGAGGGCAGTTGGTAAGCGGGGTCTGAGGTTAGGAAAGTGCCGGGGCACACAGGCCCGTTCAGTCGCCTGCACAGGTCCCCGTTCAGGGCTGGCCGGCTCGTATGGGTCTCCAACCACGGCAGCTAACGGGACACAGGATCACCTCGCTCCTGGGCGCGAACACGGACACGGGGAAGGGGGTGGCCCAGGAGCCAGGCCCCCCCATGCCACTCCCGCCCCCTGACACACTCACCGAGGCCGGAGGACAGTCAGCCAGGCCACCTACAGGACACGCAGTGAGAGGGCTCCCCGGGAGAGGAGTGACCCTGAGCAGAGGGGCGGGGCAGAGGCCGGCGACTGCCACACTGCACGTGCCCTCATTCATTCATTCACTCCACACAGTGCCCTAGTCCTTCCTTCTTTCATTCATTCCATACACAGTGCCCTCATTCATTCATTCCACACAGTGCCCTCATTCATTCATTCATCCCAGTGTCCTCAGTCCTTCATTCATTCATTCCACACAGTGCCCTCAGTCCTTCATTCACTCCACACAGTGCCCTCATTCATTCATTCATTCCAGTGTCCTCAGTCCTTCATTCATTCATTCCACACAGTGCCCTCAGTCCTTCATTCATTCATTCCACACAGTGCCCTCAGTCCTTCATTCACTCCACACAGTGCCCTCAGTCCCTCATTCATTCACACAGAGTGCCCTCAGTCCTTCATTCACTCCACAGTGCCCTCAGTCCTTGCCTCCTTCCTTCCTTCCACACAGTGCTCTCAGTCCTTCCTTCCTTCATTCATTCATTCCACACACTGCCCCCAGTCCTTCCTTCATTCATTCTACACACTGCCCCCAGTCCTTCCTTCATTCATTCTCTCCACACAATGCCCTCAGCCCTTCCTTCATTCACTCACTCCACACAGTGCCCTCAGTCCTTCATTCACTCCACACAGTGCCCTCATTCATTCATTCATTCATTCCAGTGTCCTCAGTCCTTCATTCATTCATTCCACAGTGCCCTCAGTCCTTCATTCATTCATCCATTCCACAGTGCCCTCAGTCCTTCATTCATTCACACAGTGCCTAATGCCTGTCAGCACTGCATCTGCCTTCCTTCCTTCCTTCCTTCCTTCCTTCCTTCCTTCCTTCCTTCCTTCCTTCCTTCCTTCCACATAGTGCATGGTGCCTGTTAGCACTGCATGCTGCCCTCAGTACTTCATTCACCCACACAGTGCCTGGTGCCTGCAGACCGAGCGGGGCCTATGACCTCACCCTGCCCACCAGGACCCACTCTGCCACCTGCCACCTGGATCCACGCGCTGCTGGTGGGGGGAGGGCAAGCCCAGGAGCAGACCGCCAGCACTGCGGGCCATGCCTGCTGACCAAGCAGCCGTGCGTACACAGCCATTCCCGGCACAGCCCGTGCCCTGAGACCTGACCCGGGGCCAAAGCCACCCCGGGAAACCTTCAGGAGCCCCGCCAGCCTGGCTGAGCCGCCCTTCTGCTGTTGCAAAAGCAGCAAACAATACACACATTCCTGGAGGGTCAGGGCCCGATCTGCATGCCAGGGCCTCCGCTCCCCAAACAGGTCTGACCGCTTTGCTCCCCCCTCCCCTCCCCCCACGTCCCATCTGGGGCTCCGGAGGCTCCCAGGGATCCCTTCGAATCGGGCCTGGCCTGGCGCTGGCTGTGCGGAGTGAGCACGCTGCGGGCTGCGGGCAAAGTGCCCCAGCCATTCCCCTCGCTCAGCGGCCCCCAGCAATGCGGGAGGTTTGAGAGCCGGGCCCGGCCTCCAGGTGCCGGGCTGGAACCGGTGTCCCCCCCCAGCAAACCCCCGTGCCCATCGGCGTGGCTTCTGGGGCCAGAGTCCCCTGCACGAGGCCTGCTCCCCACCTCGCCTTAGAGAGCTGCACACCTGTCACGGGTCGACCTGTGTCCTCCCATGATTCACCTGTCTCAGGCCTTCCCCTCCAGCACCTCCGAATGTGACTGTGCTTAGAGAGAGGGGTGCTGTCATTCGTGGAAATCTAGTTATTCCGATGCCGGGAAGAACCTGGGGCTGGCAGCAGGCAGGAGCTGGGGCGAACAGACAGCAGAGGCATGCGGTTCACACAGCGCTGCCGGGACGCGGGAGCGTCTCCCCGTCCATCCCACGCCGCTGGGGAAGGGCTGGCCAGTGGGCGCGAGCCCAGGAGCTGCGGGGAAACGGGGATGCTTACCTGTGGGCACACCTGGGGGCCAGTCAGTGGCCAAAAGAGGCCGAAATCTGACATACTGACCTCCTGAACAAAGAAGTGTGCGCATTCTCTCCCTTTCTCCCTCCTTCTCCCCACAACCTCTCTCCCCTCTTTCTCTCAGTGCTCCCACCTAGCTCCTGGCTTGTGGGGGCTCCCAGGCCTGCATTTGCCCACGTGGCTCAGGCCCTGTGGGGCTCACACAGTGGATCGATGGGCTAAGTCTCCCTAGGACTTACCTGCCCCACGGACCAGGCACTCGGGGCCCTGGCTTTGCTTTTATTCTTTTTTTAAAATATTTTATTGATTTTTCAAAGAGAGGGAGGGAGAGGGATAGAAAGTCAGAAACATCGATGAGAGAGAGACATCGATCAGCCGCCTCCTGCACACCCCACACTGGAGATGTGCCCGCAAGCAAGGTACATGCCCCCAACTGGAATTGAACCCAGGACCTTTCAGTCCGCAGGCCGACACTCTATCCACTGAGCCACACCAGTCTCGGCTGCTTTTACTCCTACCAAAGCCCCCGCTACGCATTTCCCGGGGTTGGTTTAAGGACCACGGGGGCTGTACAACCCGAGGAACACAGCTCCGTGAAGACAAGGCCTTTGCCCGCATCCCATCCTTCGGTGGGGCCCCGGAAGTGCTCATGCGGAGGGCGCCCTAAGAGCCCCACTCCCACTGGTGAAAGGGGACTCCCACGCGTGCAATCGCTCAGTAACACTATGACTGGTGTCCTGGGGACAAGGGGAACTCCGGACAGAGAGACATCCGCCCAGGAGGTGCGAGGCCAAGATGAAGCCAGAGATCTGGGGATGCGTCCTTAAAGCCTGAGGACTCCGAAGATTGCCAGCAAAGCCCCAGGGGGCGGAGAGGGGCGGGGGACAGTCCCCCTCCCAGCTCGAGCCCCGACCACCTGACCCGGGCTCCCACCCTCCGGAACAGGGACACCACAGAGCTCCGCTGTTTAAACCACCCCACGTCCACGCCTTTCTCAGCAGTGAGGGCGAGCTCACCCAGCAGGCTACTCTGCCCCCGTTTCCCCATCTGTGGAATGGGGGTGAGAATGGCACCTCTCTAATAGGAATGGGTAAGTTCCAACGCGTTAGCTGGGTGAGGAGAATCCCTGGCTCACACAGAAGTGCATGTGACGGCTAAATCAATATTCTCCCAGCCTTCCTTCCTAATCCAAGAGATTCTCACTTCCTCCCTCCCTTCCTCTCCCTTCCTTTCTCTCTCTCTCATTCTCTCTCGCAAGTTTGCGAAGGTCTCCTCCCACCGAGCGGTCAGAAGCCCAGGCCCGATTTCCCCGGAGCGGAGGGCGCGGCCGCTGGCTGGCAGGCCCAGAGCAGGCCGTGGCCCCGGTGCGCCTGCAGGAATCCGGGTTTCCTCTCTCTCACCCCGCGCCCCCGCCAAGCGCCACATCCTTCCCTTCCCCAGAAGCCGCCACCCTAGCCTTGGCCCGAGTCCTAGCCCTTTCTCTGCGCTGCCTCCCAAACCCCCAATCATCCTTCAGCCCTCAATGCCTCTTCAGAGCTCCCCCTTCCGGCCCCTGCTCCCCATGCGCCCCGGCTTTCCACTGTCCCCCACCCCCCACCGGCTTCCAGTGTGGTGCAGAGTCCACCCCCATCTGGCTCCATTTCCTACTACCTGCTCACGGCCGTTCCCTTGTCCCCTCGCCTCTCCTCCTGACCTCCCCCGCACCAGGACGTGCAAACCACCGGCCGGGGTAACAGGTACCCTTAGCTGCCATGTATGGAGGAGTGACAGTGAGCCAGATCCAATCCTAATCCTTACCACAGGGCTGGTCCCACCCTGGCTTACAGATCAGAAAACCAAAACTGGGATTATGGAACTTGCTGGAGAGCACAGAGGTCAGAAGAGGTAGAACTGGGAGGGGACAGACACCAGGTCTGAGAGACAGCATCACTGATGAGCCAGAAGCAGACCCCACAGAACGAGGACGAAAGCGCTGCCCAGCTGGAAGGATATAAATAGTGAGATGGCATATATGTGTATGAAATATGTGATGTCATACACATAATACACGTGTAATAACTATACGATAAAACAGTACAGCGGTACCTCGAGATACGAGTTCCGTCACCTTGAGGTGTGGGAAACTATGAGACGCTCGCGTCGAGGTAAACGGGTGGGTCGTGTGCAGCCGGCCGATCACACGATGGCTCCTATCTCAACTGTTGCTCGTATTTCAAAGCAAAAATCGCTTTCTCGACGGCTCGTATCTCAAAAATCTCGTATGTTAGGGCACTCGTATCTCGAGGTACCACTGTATCTACCTGAAGGCGCAGCTGTGCCATACACTCACTCATGAGTTGGGTTAAACAGGGATGCCCACCCAGTGTGTGGGTAACTCAACGTAAGGGTCAGAATTTAAAAGGATGCAAAAGTCAGAGCAATATATTTGCCAAACAAAATTAACACGTTTAACTAACAAAATGAAACTTCACCAAGACAGTGCCCTGCGTTTGGGTTCAAATATCAACAGCACAAGCACCCCGGGAAAGACGGGGCCTCGCCAGCGTCAGAGGGAGGAAAGAACCGATAAGGAACCAGGAGGGGGTGTGGCTCCAGAAAGGAGGGCCATCTCGGGTCACAGTAATGAAGCTATGGGTCTGGGAGGTGGAGGTGCCACTATTTTAAGGTTCCGTGTTTTTTTGGAGGGAGGGGTTGTTGTTTTTTTGTTTTTGTTTTTGCAACAGATCTAATGTTTTGCTGAGAATTCTAAGCCCCACAATATTAGAGTCAACCTAGCCTATATCTTCAAATAAAGGTGATATAATTAAGAGTCTTCCTATTTCACAATGTTGTAAGGTGCGTGTTGACGGAATACACACCGCCAATGTGCCCTATTGCTCCGTTCGTACTGTCTCCTTTCAAGGCTGCTCTCCGTCCAAGCCTGGTAGGAGGGTGTGGGATCCGACCATCACAGTCCCCGTCTGTGTGAGCGAGCCCAACAGGACGCCTGTGAATGGTGTCCATCCCACGTTCTCTCCGACCAGGTCCCAGTGAAAAGGCTCGGCACAACCTCAGGTCGCCAGCTGGCCACCCTCAGGCGCGGCTTCCATCCCGAACACGGGAAAAAGCATCTAACTTCACCCCCATCGGCACGCTGCAATGGCCACCCGCCAACAGGACGGTGGGATGGGGTCAACAGTCACTGGTGGGATACAAGTGAGGGAACCAACAGCATCTGGCACATCTGGTCCCCCCCTCTCCAATGGGGCTCACTGTGCAAACTGCCAGCAGCTACACATACGTATTTCCTAAGGCGGCCGCGATCAACTACCACCCGCTGGCGGGTTAAGCAACAGCAATGTCTGGTCTCAGCTCCCCTGCCCTCGTGAGAACAGGAAAAATAAAATCTCTCCAGGCCGTGCTTCCCAAGAAGCGAAAATGACCTCATCGATGTGATAAAACTAGTCACTGGATAACCCGGTTGATCAAAATACGCTGATGGTCCTTGTTTAAAAGGCGGCTAAGGACTCAAAACATGAGGCAAGTCAAAGCTGGTCATCATCTTCCCAGACACACCTGTCCTCCCATCGATGGAAAGAACCACCTTCCTACAGCCAAGATCTCTGGGTAGAAACCCAGCTGCAAATCTGCACGGCGCAAACGCAGGAGCCGTCTCTATGGGAAGTGACAGACGAGTATTTGTCAAAACATAAAACGCCAAGGCCAACCAACCACAGTGCGAAATGATTAGGAGGTAATTAATGCAGGGGGGTGGAGGGTGGAAAAAAGAGATAAGAGCTAATAACCTAGGTGATTCACATGCCGTGCAGATGATCAGATTTCCCACGGTTGGCTGCCAGACTCCGAGTTTCATATTTGCCTCCGTGCAGCTGGGACGGAATCAGGTTTGACCGCGAATTCCCGGAATTGGGGTCCAGGGTGACTAGAAGGAAGCGGTGACCCAGTTGCTCCACTCAGAAGCTGACGTTTCAGCGGCTCTGGTGGAAGAGCAGAAGGAGCAGGTGCCTTCTTGTACTTGAGTCTGAAGTGTGTTTACCTTCCAGGACACACACAGCCCAGAGGTCCCCCGCCCCCCTCCCTTCCCGCGGGGAAGGACAGCGACATGGGTGAACGTGGCCACTCCGGACAGCACTCCCCGTGACCGAAAACCGCTGCCTGGGTCTCTAAGGAGGATGAGAGGGCAGGTGGGACTTGGTTACGTTCGAAATTGTGGATTCAGGGATGCAGACGCCCCGCGTCAGCCAGCGTGCGCCGTGGCTAACACGGGGGGAGGCTGGTGGCAGGGACAGTCCCGGGTTCCGGTCCCCCTGCCATTTGTCCAGTGGGTGACTCTGGCCAGATGGCTTCCCTTCCCGTGGCCTTTCATGTCTTCCCCCGGCTCTGCTGTGAGAAAGAACAGCGCTCTTTATGGGCTGAGTTTTGTAAACATCCCGTGACAGAGAGCACCCGAGGCCAGTGGTCAGTGGTCAGTGCCCAGCACAGGGTAAACATTCCATCAGGGAGAGTCTTCTGGTTTCTGGGGCAGCAGGTCGGAGGTCCACGCGTGCTCGCTCTGGCTATTTCAGGTCACCCACTGGAAATCTGGGGTCTTCTCGGTCTCTCTCTAGTGGACACTGGAGACAGCGCCAGGGAGCTGAAAGTCCAGGGGTGCGCACACTCGGTGGGGATGCCAGCGCTTTGGAGAGCCTGCTCCAGGATGAAGGCGGGGAGGTATGCTCAGGGTAACCTCGATGATTCACCGCCGTGCAGATGATCAGATTTCCCACGTGTAGGTAACCTCGATCAGTGGTTCGCAACCTTCTTCCTAAGGCCGCGACCCTTGCCTACAGCTCCTCATGGGGTGGTGACCCCCAACCATGAAATGTTGCTGCTGTGATGCATCGTGATGTAAATATCTGCATTTTCCGATGGTCTTAGGCAACCCCTGTGAAAGGGTCATTCGACCCCCAAAGGGGTTGCGACCCACAGGTTGAGGACCGCTGACCTAGAGGATCCAAAACCTGGCCCAGACGAAACTGGAGGTCTCACACACCTCGGAACACGACCTGAGGTTAGATGGGGTCTCGAGGGGGGCCGTCGGGTTCAAATGAGGTCGACAGAGGGGACCCCTCATCCAGCAGGGCTGGTTCCTTTGGAAAAGGGGGGGTGTGGAGACAGGGCACCAGGTGGAGATGGAGGCAGAGGTCAGGCTGAGGCCTCTACCAGCCGGGACTGCCAGCCAAGCCCCAGCAGCTGGGGGAGGCGGAGGCAGGCCCGCCCTCACGGCCTGGCCAAGAACAAGCCCTGCCAACCCCTCGGACCCAAACGTCTTGCCGCCGGAGCCGGGAGACTACACTTCGCTGTTGCTGAGCAGCGGTTGCCATTCCCGGCAGCTGAGGAGCCAGCCTCACATGGAAAGTCAGGCAGCACACGCCCCACGGAACGGCTAAGCAGCCCCGGAAAGTATGCAGCCTGGCACAGACCTGCCGGCTGCCTCTCCAGAAGTGAGTCTCCTGCCTCTACCCATCAGGCCCGCCCTGATGCACGCCTGCCATCAGCCTGAGAAGAAGGGGCGGAGCCGAAACCGGTGTGGCTCAGCGGATAAAGCGTCGGCCTACGGACTGAAAGGTCCCAGGTTCGATTCCGGTCAAGGGCATGTATACCTTGATGGCGGGCACATCCCCCAGTGGAGGGTGTGCAGGAGGTGGCTGATCGATGTCTCTCTCTCATCCATGTTTCTAACTCTCTATCCCTCTCCCTTCCTTTCTGTAAAAAAATCAATAAAATATGTATTTTTTTTAAAAAGCCAAAATTCCACACCTGTTTTTTAAAAAAGGGGCGAGGGGCTTACAACAGACTAAGCCCAGGCTCCCCTGTCAGCAGGCACACTTGGGTTTTCCTGTGTGTGTGTGTGTGTGTGTGTGTGTGTGTGTATGTGTGTGTGGAGGGAGGGGGTGTTAAGAGAGGGGAGGGAGGCTTGGGCACCTGTAAGAGCTTATTAGAAAGGACTAAATCTTCCAGAAAAAAAAAACACGACTGTTGACCTTGATGAGAGAGAGCGGCTCCCTCAACAGGCAAGGGATTCCAGCCCCTGACCGAGCAGGAGGGGCCTGGTTCCCCGGGGTTGGCAGGGTGCGTGCACGTCTCGGCAAAAGGCCGCACCCGCTGGGGACCGCTGCGTAGAGAATACCGTCACTGTCATCTCTCAGAGCCAGCGTGTGTCACTGGCGCTCTGACTGACTGATTGATGGTGGATTTTTTTTAAGGAATGTCCGGTGCTTCCCTAGTACATACAACGGAAAACGTAACTGGGAACACATTGTCATCCAATGAAACGCGCCCGCCCGCAAAGCCACCTCCGAAGGCCTCCGGGAGCCCTATCCAGCCCAGTGACAAAGATCCTTCCACCCCGTTTCCCAGGCCTCACCTCCACCCACCTCACTCCGCCCACACCCTGGCCTCACAGAAGCCGGAGCGTGTCCTCAGCATGGGGAATCCCGGCCTCCAGGCCTCGCTGCGCCTGCTGACAGCTCGTTTTTCCCCGTGGAGCCACGTCCCAGTGGCTGCGGACGTTTGAAGAGGTAAAGAGCTCACTTTCACACGGCGGCCATAAAAGATATAAAGTGATAAAGGGGGACCTGGGAAATGCCAGACACGGGAGAAGGACCCGATGTGACTCCATGCCTCTCTCTGGGGCGTTACCTGCAGGCCCTACATACATACGTTCAGGGGTTAAAGCAACCAGACCCTGACATAAGTAACGGCGGGCCACAGGACCGGCTTCATGCCCCATCCCACCCCCATTAATGTGCCTTTCTGGGGGAGGTCATCCGAGCCAGCTGTTCCAGAAAGCATCCTGTGATTCCAGCGCTCCCACAGGAGGGGCCTGGGCAGCAAAGAGAACTGGGGTCCACCCCCAGGCTCCTCTGGGGCCACGGGTGTCCTGCTTCCCTCTGGGTTTGCTCTGGGTGGCCAGGAGCCGGCCAGGCTGCGAGCACCAGGCGGGCAGAAACGCGATCTCAGGGTCACGCAGTCACCAGTCCTGCGGTCACCGGGTCACCTCCTGAAAGCAGGAACAGGAGCTGCCGTCCCTCCTTCCTACCCGTCCCCCTCCCCACCCCCCAACACAAGCAGCCCTTTCTCCCAGCTGCTCCACCCAGCCGCACCCGGAGTGAGTCGGACAGTCTGATGGCTGGCGGTTCGGGTGCGTTCTCCGAGAGAGACCCTCACTCCAGGCACAGAAGACGACCAGGGGGCGCATTGAATTGCACAGACACTGCTGAACGCTTACTTTCCTGTAACCAGAGATTGCACGTATGTGCACACACACACACACACACACACACACACACAAAGAGTCCACCGAAAAGCAAGCCTCCCTCCCCGCCCACCCCCAGCTCCGTTTCCCCAATCTTTAGGAGCAGCAACTGGTACTAGATTAT